>BEXV01001423.1:6656-24734 GCA_003118195.1 Hemicentrotus pulcherrimus
GGGGGGGGGGGGGGGGGGGTGATGTTTTTCTAACTTAAACTCGAGATATTAATGAAACGTTTATCCAATATTAGTTGTGGTGTCCCACAAGGTAGTCTACTTCATATTATATGTTTATTCTCCTTTGCTATGTTATCTTTATATATTTGTACATATGTTTTTGAATGCTTTTTATATGATTGTATGTTTGATGTAAACTTGCATTTTTAGTCTTTGGACTTTTTGACAAGTCATAAATAAAACCTTATTTGAATTGAATTACAAATGAGAAAGAAGAGAACTGTGTAGCCAGATTGGGGCATGTCATCTGTCTTGTTGATGAGTTTAACACCCCTCTATTTCGACTGCATTGGGATTTGTTCAATTTCTAAACTGAACAGGGTAAAGAAGAACAAAACAGAGGGAAACAAATATAGCCCTTGGCGTATATCTTACAGGTATGTAGTTGGAATTGATGTAATCCGATCCCTCTTCATCATCAACTGGGCTCAGTTTAACCCTAGTACGATCATCTGAAAAAATACAAAATGGTATCATTTCTATTTCATTGAATGTTTCTGTTGTGTTTTCGAACATAACAATTAAATGACGTCAATTACAGACACGACACACATAAAGTTGAATCATAACTTTTAATTTTTCGAAAGTATTCTTAGATTGGATTTTTGAAAGTTACAACAAAAAGACAAAAAACAAAACAAACAAACAAATTATTGGTTCCTCCATAATAACCCAGCTGCACCTTTCATCCGACTTCAACCTACAGGAGCAAACAAATGTTGTTTTCCGGTTATCATTCTATTGTTTAATAAAATGCTGTCGGTCTCGTCTATGTGAAATTAAAGTATAAATTTAAAAAAATGAAATAAAACATTTAAAAAAGTCGAATCGGCTAAACATTCCAGAAGGAAATGCAGGGACAGAACACAGTAAAATGAACACAACACTAAGAATGATACATATACAGAGTGGCAGGGTCTAACGGAAGGCAAAGAGATGAGTAAAAAGTAAAACAAAACTCTAACGATAATGACGAAGAAAAAAAATGGTCGAACTCACATGGCAGAATATTAGTGTAGCGATTTTTGCCCACATTTGCCGGCGAGACTGCGGTGTTAGTCGTCATCTTGCGTCCTACTTTTCGAATAGCCTGTCAAAAATACAACGGATGAAAATGAGAATGTGAACATATATCTGAACGGTGAACATACATCTCAAAAGTAAAAATGATACAAATAATACGCCACATAAACGTGTAAGTTTCTTTATATTAAAGTGTTTCATATTCTTTTTTTTTCTTCATATCAGCTTTTAAAGTTTAAAACAGATAGTTTTCATGTGATCTTTTATTTTTCTTCACCAATCTTTAAACACTAGTTTACTGTGCCCTGCAAAATGTGGCAATGCATATATATAATTTGATACGAGGAGCCATGTCAATTATATCCCATGTATTTTCTGTTGTGGTTACAGTATTTAGAGTTTCAGAGTGAAAACAATAGACTGCTCAGAGCAACAAATAGATCTCTTGCTCCAAAATGTATATGCTATTTTAAATGGATTCCGGATGTTGAAAATAAATAGCATATTCAGTTTATTGTTACTTTGTTTTTCTACTCACCTCATATTCTTGTGAGTAGCCATAGTTGCTGTCTGCATTCATGCTAAACCAATCGCGGGTAAAATCACTCAAACGAACAGGTCTAGAAAAAAAGGGAAAACACTGAAATGTTACAATGTTACAAACTAATAAAACAATCAACCCCTTGAAAAAAGAGAAAACCAAATAAACAAATATGCAACCACAAAAACATTGTTATTTCATAAAATTTAAATCTGTCATCTGAATCAAATGGAGAATATTATCTTCTTAACCCTAATAAGGCCGGGGGGCCATTATGCCCCCCTCCCCTCCACGATTTTTCTGATTGCTCGGGAACGCATCTGGATGGCGCCCCGCCGCTCGCTGACTTTTTTCTTTCGAGTCTGGCGCAACTTGTAAAAGATTTTTTTTGAAAATCAGACCTTCGGTAACAAGGTCACGTGACCTTTTGTCTTTGCATGTCAGCCCCAAAATCGCTAATTTTCGTGATTTGTGTACAAAACATATGGAAAAGTCATTTTACATAAACACAGATCAAACAAGGGTTATTGGGTATTGTTTAAAATTCAGGTGGTTGTTTTTGGAGTCAAAATAGTTGAGTTGTAGTAAGAAATCAAATAAAACAACAAAAACAATGAAATACATAAGTTGAAAAACAATGAAATACATAAGAAATTATCAAAAAAAGGGATAACATAAGGAATAAGATGGCTCTTCCAAATTTTGTTGTCGTAGTAATATTAAGAATGGTCTAATGAATATATGTAGTGAAAAATAATGCTTAAATATGAATAATATATGATTAATGGGTAAAAATGTGATTTTTATGACTTTATTTGCATAAATTACCATAAATATGCAAATGAGTGAATTTTTTTCAAAAAATTGAAATTAACATATTATTCTATACTCTTCACTTGACATGCGTGCAAATTTTCGCGGCGATCGGCCGCTTCGCTATTTTATTGGATAAAGTCAAAATAACAAAGAAAAAAATCATAAAGTTACATAATATGTCTGACTCACTTATTTACATGGTGGTTCTCTCATATTTTTACAAAAATAAATCTCTACTTGACTGCCACGTAATAAAAAAATTTCCACACATACCAGATAAATAACAAAAATATGTTTCATCCTCCAAATATCGAACAACTTTCTTTTAAATACACCAAATACAGGAACCCTGCATGCTGCTACGCTTTTCTAAGAAAATGTGTTACTTTGTCAATGTAACTATACAATTGAGTGCGTCTTTTCTCTTTTCTTCACACCAAATATGATATTTTCTCTTGTAAACTTAATCTGTAAACGTGTACATTCATATATCTATTGTATTGTTCCATTCCATATCATGTTTTTACTAAATTCACATTCCCCCAACAAGTGCACAATATATTCTAACTATCTTTTATGAAATGAACTGTGATGTTACCTGGAATGTTTTTGTTTTGAGATGGTGTGATGTGTATTGTTTGGTACACGTGTTAGCTCGACATCTTTCATGTTGGCTGGGAGATAGCGTCCTCTGCCGTCCAGTCTGTCAAAAAAAGAACAGAAAATAAAATACCATGCAATAACGAACAGTTTTCTGTTGGTAAGCAGGGTAAACTTTTAAAGAAAACAAGGCTGTGTCTGAGCTAAGAAGTCAGTTTTACCTGACGAATGATACACACAAAATACCTTGGAAGACATGTCTTGCAAGATATCAGCAACAAATTATAAATGAAAAATACGAATACAAAAAAAGAAAACAAGTATAAATGAATGTACCAAAAAAAAAAAGAGGTCGTCAGATTTCAGTTTGCCGATGGGAGGAAAAAACAAGTTTTCACATTTTTTTTAATATGCCGAGAGAAGTTCCAAATCTGATAACGCTCCTGACTGAACATATTACTTTGCCGCAAACACATTGACATAATTATTGCATGGCTCACTTACAAAAATATAAATGTAGGCCTATCTGTAATATCGAACTACATGTACATGTACTTAATACATTTACATAATTACAAACATTATTAATAATATAATCTTAGATGATTAGTTTTGCAACAAAACTGAGCAACACAACATTCACTGAAAAAATAATTAAGAAGCCACAAACCTACAATGAATTACTGAAAACTACCAGGGGTGGGGTGCTAATCAAACTATGGCCCCAGCTTATTTCATTCCATTGGGTCTTCGGGTAACACGAACTTTACACGAACTTTTGTTAATAATCAAGCCCTAAGTCCTGAATGATCGGGTGTGAAGTTTGAAGGAAAATAATCCCTTATCGTCAAAGTGTCGCGTCCAGTTTACCCGACAATTTCTGAAAAACCTAAAGCAAATCTACAAAACCTCAAACCTCGACCATTTTTAATTCTTTTAACAATCACAAGAGTTTAAAAAGCCAGCGATCGACACTTAATTCATCGTCGTCTGATTGTATGGGAATGATTTGATAAATGTACACATAAAAAGATCAGCCCTATCCTAAGGACCATCTTTGAAAAAAATGATTTATGGCATTCATTTTTTTTTCTTCCGTGAATATAGGCACATGTTTTCACCAAAATATCGTGCAGACCAACCGGAGGAAATACCCGGACTTTCGTGAATATGGGTGTTATGTTTTCACGAATGGTTGTGTAACCGAACAACCTGACCCGACGCGAAGACCCGTTGGAACGAAGTAAGCTCGAGGCCATTCATCCATACCACACCTCATTTCTTTCTAATTTGCTTAATCAGATTTATAGTACAAACTGGAATTACGGTAATGGTGTAACACACTATAAAGCAGGGGGTAAAGTCGATACAAATGAATGAAATGTTGTCATAATGAATGCAATAAGATACCAAAAAAAAATAGCAATATAAATATACGGCCCAGAGGAGAACAAAATAAAACGTTACTACAAATGCAAAAAATGGACAGGAAAAGGACAGCGCCTAAGAAATTATTATATCTCTAAAATAATTGTTGGCAAAATAATTAATTGGATAAATTTCACTCGGGGATTCAAAACAGACCAACTGACAAAAAATCACTAATTTCACAAAGGCCACAAAAACATCGATGAAGGATTCAAAAAACATGCAATGGAGTCGAATTATGCTGCCACGGTTACCTGTGCTTGCATTGGAGGACAACTCGCAGACATTTCTGAATTCTGTGGTGGTGGTGATGATGATGATGTAACAATAGAGTGATAATGTAACAAAATTTTACTGTACTTTAATATTGTTTATTTCAAAGAAAATATTAACACACTGTAGAGAGTCGTGAGTTAAGATATAAAGGAAAGGATTTTTTTTTGCATCTAAGAACTTCTTTCATTTAGAGTGCTTGTAAGTGAATTTTACATTATAATGGATGATACATGTACTTTGGTACAAAGTCGCAAAAGGATAATGCACAAATAAGATCACGTACGACTTGAAAGTTGACGAGATAAGGATAAATTTGTAGATCACATAATGAAACCATGTAAAGTGTTAAGCAAATGAATATTTCGAAATCATGATTTTCTTTTTACCTTGAGGTTCTGAACGAAAGCAGACTACTTGTACTTACACTCAACAACTGAATTATTCATACCTTACGAAGTTTGTGATTTTTGTAAAGTGGATTAAAGAAATTATCAGTCCCGATGTATGTTTCTTAAAAGTGTAACCTTTTCAAGTTTACATCTAAAACTATTTGATAAAAGCCCCAATTTAACCATTTTACCTTTCATTCTTGGGTGACGAGAAATAAAAAAAAAAAATAAATAAAAAAATAAACAAAATAAAAGGTTGTATGAATAATTAAGTTGTTACCTGCAATATCATTATTCAATTACCACTTTGTTTGAACTTACCTGAACTTCCTTACAATGATGACGATGGAGAGGATGATGACGACGACGAGCAAGGAGAAGAGAGCTGTGCTGATGCCGATGATCACGCCGTGCGGACTCATGGCTGATAACGACAAAGATAACGATCATCATGTGATATTGTGGACGATTTTGTCAGTACATTACCACTGTTAAATTTCATCATTATCATCGTTATATTCATTATCAATATCATTAAAAACATTATCATCATTTTCATCAATCAGCGGCAGTAATTTGAAAATATCATAATTACCGCTGTTAAGTTTTGTCATCACCAGCATCATCATCATTGTATTTATTATCACTAGAATTAATACATTATCATCATCACCATCGTCATCACAATCATCATCATCACTTACTATCACTAGCATTAGAAATGTTGTCATAATTTTCATCAATCAGTGGCAGTAATTTCAAAATTTGGTCGTAATTACATGTATTATCATCATAATGACTCGAATAAATTTTTAACAAAGTTATCGTCATCATCGATAACATGAGGGGAATTTATGTGATAATTGTGTAGGCCGGTAGTAACAGGCATTGATGTGTGTGGGTGGGATGGGGTTGAGTGAGTGTTTATGTGGGTGTTAGTGGGGTAACCATGCATGATTTAAATCTCCTATCTGAAATAGATTATTAATGTCAAAACTGTTACTGAACCTATCTGATAGCATGTGTCACATATTATAGGAGATCAATAAATGCATGTGTGGGCGTGTGTGGGTAAGTGTGTGTGAGTTACAAGGTGCGTGTGTGGTGGTGGGTGTATGTATGTGTTTAAGGGTTGAATGAGGTCTACAATGTTCTAAGTATGCCGAGAATTATGAATATACTCGTCTTTAGGAAGAGGGAAAGAGAATGGGTGTGTGTGTGTGTGTATATGTGTGTGTTCATTACTATCATTATACTTACGTAATGACACAGGGAGGGAGTTCTTGGTATCTGCATATCCCCCGGGTGATATTCCACGGAAACGATATCTGCACAATATGAAAATGATGCATAAAATTGATAAAGAAAAAAAAAATCATCATATCAGTTACATCTACTTTCATAGTGGCAATGGTTTGAAACATGAATAAAAAGAAACAGGAAAATTTAACAAGGGAAATATAGGAATCATAATATAAAGAGAGGACTAGAACGAAGAAGAAAAAAAATGAAAGAAGAGCAAACACGACTAGAAAGAAAAAAACAACATTGCCAAGAATGACAAAAAGAAAATCTAACAAAGAGAATTTGATAGCCGGAGAGAAAAAAGGAATCTGAAATTAAAAATCCAAGCGCAAAAATTCAAGGAAGGCGGTAAAGAACTGATCAACAGAGATAGTAGTAAAAAAAAAAGAATGGTGCTTGCGATTGAGACTCAAAAAGATGAAATTTACTTTCAATTCAATTTATTCTTTCCACAATTCGATAATAATTACAATAAGAACATACCAAAAAAAAAAAGTAATATACAACATTAAAATAGAATGAACATTTTAAAAAGTCAAAATGTGCAAGTACAAACAAAGGCCAATCGCCTACCACATGCTGGAAATGTATAATACCTAATGATAAACCTAATTAAAAAACGAAAAGCTTAAACACACACACACACACACACACCCAAGCGCACGCACACACAAGAAAAAGTAAAGATCATAAAATGAATATTTCATCAGGTGGTCTAAGACTTAATCAAATCAATTTTATATTTCCTTTTAAAACTCGACAAAGAATTTTAATTGCACATAAGACCATGGACACAAACACAAGAAAAAAGCGAAGGGCATAACGTACACATTTCATGAAGTGGGGTAAGACTTCATGAATTGAATTTTATATTCCTTTTTAAAGCTCGACAAAGAATTTGACTTACACATAAGACCTTCCTTGTATGAGCGGTCCATTACAGTACACATCTTTGGTTTCATATGAACACTCCTCTGTACCAATATCAATCTTGGTAATCGTAGGCGTGGTAGGAGTTGTGTCTGCAACACTTCTCTTTCGACGAGTATCTGACAGCAAGAAGAAATTTTCAGATGAATTTTAATAAAATGATTATGAAAAAAGAATCAATGCTATTTAAAAGGGTAAGTCCATCCCGAAATTAAGTGTCAACTTGAGCTTCAACCCCAAAACTACATGGCTTTACAGATTTGGACAAAAGTTTTGCTGTGTAGTTTTTATTCACTATTACGTAAATATTATGAACTCAGAAAGCATTTGTTAAAAAATACAGAACCCCACTGGTGTATTTTCATTAAGTTTTTGGATTTATGTTTTAGTATGTTCAATGATCGATACACTCATTTGGAAAGGAAAAGAAAAGAAAAGAGACATTTGGATGGTGAAATTTTGAACGGTGAATGAAATAGTGTCACAAAATGTAGGTAAACATGTTTATACCTTGTACTAGGTTGCTCAAAACAAGAGGTTCGCTGATTTGATAAGGCGGTATAACGTCATTAGAAATAGCCTCTGCCCAAGTTGGCATTCGTGGGAGGCTGCTGTTACTCCGCGCAGGATCGTCAGCCGCTGGGAGAGAGAAAAACAACAGATAAGATGGGTGTTTAAGACTAAAAATTAGAAAATAAGCACTGGTAAAAGCGACTCTCATAAATTGAAGCTTCGTGGATAGATCAACTTTATTAAATTACAATTTTCCACGAAAACATTTTCAATCTTTTCATGACAAAATAATCATAACTTCATTGAAAATGTTGTTAATGCGTCAGGAGAGCATCAGAACACAACTGCCGATAAGAACGTTAACAAATTCCGATCAATATGCCTTTTTAAAAATCATAACTTGATAATTTTACCGAAAAATAATGATTTTGATTCAAAATTGGTATTCACTTCAAAAATTAAAATTTAATCTTACCACTTGATTGTGCGACGATGACTATGACATGTGTTATTTCACCATTGACATCATCAAACATAGAGGGGTCAAAGTTCACGACGAAGTTTCTGGATTTGATGGTCTTGCTGGGTGGGGGCAGTGGTCTAGCATCCGGGACCTGCGGAACTATGAAGAAAGAGAGTGGAAACTTTAGTTTCACCCTTAATAATTCAGTATTGCATAAAAACAAACATTTTACTTTTAAATAGAATTTTTCATGAAAGTCATTATATGAATTACTTCTGCGTCTTGATAATGCATTTTATTCCCCATCGTATTCAAAGCACACCATCTTTTTAAAATTTTAGTCATTGATTTGATTTAAAGAATATGCGTTTTACTCCCAGACAAGCTCCCAATGTACACTGAAAGACAGTTGACAGGTTAACCTAGTGTTTATTATAGTGAAGAACATATCTGTTTGTAATATTATTTAGGCCCTTCTAACATGACAGATGTAATATTTTTGTAGGGTTATAAACGTCGCCACTTATTTCATATTATGATATACCCGATATAAAACGGGAACAACAAACAGCATAATTTCGTACAAGTAGAGGCTAATTAATGATCCAACCCACCACTACATTTGGTATAATTATATAGCACCTTTTATTTGCAGCAAAGCGCTTAAAATTTGCTCCACAACGACGTATATCTATCTATCTCCCGGTTCGGAGGTTGATTGCAACATCTCTCCATTTCACTCTATCTTCTGCCATTCTGGTGCACTCTTGTAGTTTTAGTCCACTCCAGTTCTTGACATTCTGTTCCCAGTTGATTCTGGGTCTCCCTCTAGGTCTACTTCCTTCCACTCTTCCTTCCAAAACATCCTTTAAGAGGCTTTGGTGCCGTAAAACATGACCAAAGTATTTGATTTTTTCATAAATCTAATGACTTATCAAACAAGGTTAACAACACAAAATCATTGAGGGCGGTGCAACTGTTCAGCAGAGGAGTCACTCATGACAAGTGCTTTATACTTACTGCCGATTGCAGTTAGAACCGAGTCAGACACACCAGGTCCTAGTCCGACCTCGTTCCGAGCTTTGACCTGTGACATCAAGAAAGACGCATTATGTTCTTGGTTAAAATGTATTCTAAGATGTTTCCATATCAGGATCGAGGTCTCATCTTAATTGTGTCACTTCAGTACGCATTGCTGTTACAATTCCTGAATCGGATGGTTTTATGATAAATGAATCTTCCGACTTCTAAGCTGATCTTTGGAATTCAGATCTGAGAAAATGACTCTTAAAAACATATTGATTTGTACCGAGAGTTTGTCCAGACTTTTTTTCCCCGTCCTTTCTATCTCTCTACTCATTTTCATTCGTTGGTATCTTTCTTTATATTTTTTTCCAGGGGGAATTAGATAATCATCATATTCTTTAATTAGTTCACAAGAGTCATCGGTCTCGGGTGAACTGCTGATGCCATCACATCAGGAATTATCATAGTGTTTGCGTGCCCCCTCCTGAACAATGTACCCCCACCCCACCAGTTTACATTTTAACCCGTTGAGTACTGAGTTCTTTAATTCCCTTGGGCTTAATACCAGAGGCACCCGGTTCCAGGAGTTAAAGGGTTAACCTCTTACCGTGAACGTGTAGTTACATCCCCCTTTGAGACTCTCAATGATTACCGATGTCTCTACAACCGGTAGGTACTTCTGGCCGCTGCTACAAGTGCGCGATCCCTGGAGGAAGATAAAAGGTTAGAACAGGATAAGTTAATCTGAGAAAACAGGATAACATGGAAAGCAAAGACCAAAACATGTGCATTACACATTACCTGTTTGGAGCAAGGCATGAAGTCAAGATCGTGAATTCGTGATTGTACACAAAATTCAAGTTTGGGCTTATATGTTTCTGAATAATGATGATGAGGGTTTTTTGGAAAATAAAAATTAAAAAATGAAGCAGAGACACAAGTTAAAGAATGTTTGAACAATATTAATCGTGAAATATATTCCGCAACTTCCTTCATGTTTTCAGATGCATGTATCGTTGGAATCTCCGTTCATAGTTTGGTGAGGCTAAATTATTCAAAATACCATCTCACTGTCTATTTATATATCTATCACCTTTATGTATTTTCAACTCGTTCTGAACATACAAAGAGTTGGTATTATTTGACTGACAAGATGCTTTTTCTACATTTGCCACTTCCAGCCCGGTGCAGAATAGGTACCTGTAAGGTATTCTCTGAATACTATCAGCATCGAAATCGGTAACCGCTATAAGAAACCGGGGTAATAATACTGGATCTTCTTGACCAGCTTCTGCGTTGGGTATAAGGGCGATAAACATGCATGGCTACAAGAAGGCACATTATGGCAATTTGTAAATTTTCTTTATTATCATTTTCAAATGTAATAAAGGAAATCTTACACTTCGTTTGCCGACGTACTCAACCCGATATCCTTCAAGAACCCCATTAGGCCACATTGGGGCCAGGAACGCAAGTCTAATCTGACGATGGTCTATCTGAGGTTCCAATCTTAGTCGGTCTACTGGTCCTGGCTCTACGAGAGAAAGAAAAACACAGACACTGCATTAGTTCAGTCCAAGAACTAAATTAGAATCGATTTTGAGTGGTAACATTAGTCATATTTACATAACATCTCATTTGATATTTCCCAATCTATCTAGATTAAGTTACCTTCACCGGTAAGAACTAATCAATTTCTAAATGTTTTACCCCTCCTTCTCTTCATATAGCTGTCTCCTTTTTAAAGGGGGAGTCCACCGTAACACTTTAGTTGGTTTTAATAAACGCAGAAAAAATGAAACAAACACATTAGTAAAAGTTTGAGCAATATCAGGTAGGAAATTTATGAGTTTTCAAAGTTGTTATCAGTGAAACAATAATTGGCATCACTGTGATCTATCTTGCGAGCCCCTTTTACTTTGTTTTGTACAGAAAATGTCATAAACTGATTGATTACGGAAAAGAGTTGTTTCATACAGGGGTTTTATAAAAAATATTTGTAATTTGCATTTATAATGATAATTACGGTGAACGTTTGATTGAAAATATTCTGATCAATAAGGGAAAATATTTTGTAAACATTTTTTAGTACAGGGCAAACGGGAGGGGATCTCGAAAGATACGTCGCAGAGTTACCAATTCATGTTTGATTGATCGCACCTTCAAAAATTCATAACTTTATTGTTTTTAATCGTTTTTTGTACAAACTTTAACAGACCAATTAGTCAAATTTTTCTAAAACCACATTAATATAAGAGTGGACTTCCCCTTTAAGCTGTTTCTACATTTGGGATGTTTTTGTACTCCACATTAATTTATCGACTGCGTCGTAATATAAGTCGCCATAAATTGAACCAATTGAGGAGTCATCTATCAGGTACAAGATGACCTACAACTAGTACCTATCTGGGCATGGCAAACTGTATAATCATGATCTAGCTTAATTGGCAACACTAGAGAGGGGTGCGGCGGAAGGTATGACATTCCCATTAAATATTTCTGTCTGCAAATTTAACATTTTTATAGGCTTTATATACTCTTTAGAAACGATGACCCCATTTTTTCTTCTCCTTTTTCTTTGATTTGATTGGGTACAATGTGAGCAAATTTAGAGAACCGACAATCCAATGTTATTTGGTCTTCTGTTTTAATTGTTGGAAAGTTTGCAAACTTTGGTCAAATGGTCAAGCGACTCCCGTATCTCGTCTATACTTACTTGTTGGTAGAGTAGTCTCTCCTACCGGCACCATATCCCCGTCTGTGAAGTTAGAGCTCGCTCTGATGGTGATAATATACCGCGTTCCCGCCAGAAGATTGTGGAACGTAAAATCTGTGACGTCACCGTGAACTACGCCCACCTCTTCGCTGTAGCTTGTCGCATAGGCGTGCAGATGATAACGCGTTCTGTAGCCCGCCCCCGGCGTCCATGCAATGGTGATAGAATGCTCGGTAACGTTCGTGACTGTGACGTTTTGTGGCGGCGAAGGGGCTGTCGAGAGAAACATTGAAGTTGAGATTGTGAAAAAGAACGATATGATCGCCGTGTGAAACACAAAGCATATATATGAAAGCTTTCAAAGTTGACAATCTGTGGTGGGTTCACTATGATACTTCATGTGATCCTTCTATGAATAACTTGTGAATGCATGATCTATAATCGTCACTGTGGTCACACTCAGGCTCATACGTGAAGTGTTCTTTCTGTGTCCACAGTATCTAAACAAATTAAGCACATTGGTATATTAAAGAGATTCAAATCGACAGTGGCGTTACACTGTCGATTTGAACACTGTGACTTTCAATGTAACCAAAGTCTGGTTACAATGTGAATAAATAGTCAATCTAATTATATAACTCTCCGAAATCACCACTGTGGTACATGTACATTCTAAATCTCTGTTTAGGGAGTGTGGTCACATATTCAACACAACAAAAGAGTTACAAAAATGGTCACACTTTAAGTTCTGTGTATCAATTTTTTAAATTTTTGTTCTGTCGCCGCGTATATAATTATGGTCATCAAGAACACATTTTATATTCATTCTGTGGTTACACTATCGTGCATGCACTTTTCCTCATATCTCTATGAACACGACGAAAGCCTTCCAATTATACTTTGTGATCACATTGGGGTACATGCACACCAACATTTTGTGTGTTCACTCTGTCTATATCATAGAAGTACAGAGATTCACCCCGAAATCGACACTGTGGCAATAGTGAGAACACAGCTTGCACACACTGTTAACATTGCCTAGATTGTGGAAGTAATATTTTTCTGTGCATATTCCCTCTCTGCATGTTCATGCAAACTTCGTCTTTGAAATTATGTGTGTTCATACAATCAACCTGTCTTCATCATAAAGGTAATGGATATGCCAAAGTCAGCTGGGCATGTCACCATTCGGTTCAAACTGTGGAGGGGATTCAAAGATCCACATCAAAATTCTCACTGAGGAAATAGGGTGAACACAGCTTGTCACAGTGAGTTTACACAGTCTGCATCATGTAAGTGAGGGAAATCCCCTCTGTGCATGTGAACATATAATAATTGTGTTGAAAATCTGGCGGGGCTACAAAGATAAACACAGAAGTTCTTACTGTGGCAACTATGTGAACACAGTTTGTCACACAGCACATTCACACAGCCCACATCATGAAAGAAATAGAAATCCTGTTTGTGCACATTAACACTTTGTGAAAACTCTGCGAGGTACAGAGATACACATCAGCATTCACAGTGTGGAAGTAGTTTGAACACAGATTGCCACACAATGTTCACATGGCCTACAATGTGAAAGTAATATTTTTCTGCGCATATATTCCCACTGTGTTCAAACTGTGTTCAAACTTTGACTTGGCAACATCAAAGTAATGACTCACGTGTTCTCTGACGTAACTGCGCAGCCGTTGAACTGAGCACATTATAACTCATCGCGTAGACATCTATGTCGTACAGCGCGCCGGGTATCAAATCACGGAGGTATGCCGTGCACCTGTTCATCGCGTTGGGGCTAGTACTGCGTGCGGGCTGGGCAGGAAGGAGACCCGGGCAACGGACCGGGAGCTCCGTGACGGGGTAGGAATTGTAGTTGTACGGTGACGTCTGTTGGTATCGGACAAGGTAACTGCATGCGGCGGTGCATGATGAGGGGTCATGGGGCCACTGCACGGTGAGGAGTTCTGGGGAGATGCTGGCTACTCGGACGGTATGAGGGTGTTGCGGGGCTGACATTATGAAGAAGAAGAAACCCAGGAGTACATAGAGAGAAAAAAAGAAAAGAAATAAATTAGAGAGCATATAAGAATTATAATTGTGACAGAATATTCAATTTTAGGTGAAAGCTTACATCTACCACTTTTTTCTTGAAATTTAAAGAAAATTCATATTGTCCTCTTCAGCCCATAGTATAGGTTTACTTTGTCAATTACAAAAAAAAACTAATGTTACGAGCAAGCGACTTGAGCAAGCAACTAGTTCAAATGTAAATTCTTAATTAAATTTAGATATGACAACTACAAAGAGCCCCATGATGTGAAGGTTGCCAGAATACTGTGAGTTTTTAAATATATGGTAGGGGTGCTACAGCTCACCCCTCCCAACCCACACTCCCTATCCCATCCTCCCCCTCCACGCCGTATGCCAGCTTCGCACATACCTATTACCACAGTATCGTAGTTGGACGTCACAGACTTGGCCCCACTGGCAATCACCACTGCCACAGAGTACTTGGATCCGAGACGACTCGTGACAAATGTGAACTGCCCAGAGGTGCGCACACCCCCTACGCGCATCCACGTGAGCTCGTATGCAAGCGCGTCGTCTCTGCTGAGAAAAATTGTGACGTCATCCACGTAGGTCGGGTGAGGGAATTGCCAGTAGAGTTCGATCGAGGGCATGGAACCGGGGACCTTCTTGACGGAAAGGAAAGGCGGCATTAGACCTGGATGATGACAGAAAAGAGAGAACGGAATAATTCGTCGGAACATAGAACAAACATGATCAAAGGCAATGACCTCAAGGCCAAAGACGTACGAGAGGAGGGAAATTTAAAATGATTTTACGAAACTTGTTCCTGCGACAACTGCTCCGAGTCAGTTTCCTACCTTAACTGAATTTGTAACTGGACAAAACACTTTACTTAACCCTAAACCTTAGCCAAGACCAAATTGCACCACTAACCCCAACCCTATACCTTTCAAGACATCAACTCCAAACATCTCTTTGAAATACCGAAATTAAGCATGGATAATTGTGACAGCAAACTCAGTGTAACTGATGTCTCGTAAATTGATGACTTACGGATTTTTATTGGAAAAAGAATTATGAAAATATCCGTTAATGTCTATACTCTTATCGATATTCCATTTCATACTTCATATTATCATGGAATATACATATGTTTACATATTATACATACATATATATATATATATATATGTGTATATATATAAATTAATTGTTGCGTCGAACTTTGAATATAGCTTACGACGATCCATTCATCACTATATTAAAGATAAACTCCAGTTCTGGTAAAAAAAAAAGAAAGAAAATGAATTCTCACAGAATCAAACGAAACTTACACTGAATGTTCAAGATTACAAATAAATGACATGTGCCAAAATTTTTTGAAAGAAAATGTATACTGGCTGCGTAATGAGCATAGAAAGACAAGGAAATCAAGATAGTACCAACCCCGACACCATGTGTGTTGTCCCATATATAGCTTTCTGTGTACAGTGCTTGTTACTTTACCAAGACTCGGTCAAATTTATTATGATTTTGATGACTTCAGAACCTTGCAGTGCACACCAATACTTACATGCTACATGATCAACTGTTTCTGATCCTTTCCACAAATTTTCTTTCACAATGCAATCGCATTACCAGTGCTAAAGTTTATCTTTAACATTCAATTAACAAATACATGTATGTGTGATCAGGGAGAGTGTGCTCTCTCTCCCTGGTGTGATGATGTTTTGTTTATATGTAAACGTTTTGAGAACAAAACTCTAGAAACTCAAGTTTGAATATATCTCTCTTGTTATGGCATGATCATCGCGATGTTTATTATCATTATAAAGTGTGTTTATTAGTCTTTACAGTGATACCGAATTTGTTGTGATTTTATAGTCGTGAAATGTGCATTACATCAAAATAAGGGAAAGGTCAAAAGTGAAAATCTGCCAAATGCACTTCTCTTGTTCGGTTATTTATTCCTTTTCTTTGAATAAGAACGCAGGGCCGTTGTGAAGTTCATGCATAACAATAATATTGCTTGCCAGTGAATTTGCAACTTTTCACTTTTGACCTTTCCATTTATTATAATGTACTGGTCATTCCATGGCTATAAAATTATAGCAAATATGGTGTCTTCTTAAAGACAAATAAGCAAGCAATCTTTCAAATGATACTAAACACAGTGGTTATTGTCCCTTGGAAAGAGTAATATAATCGAACAAACTTGAGATTCCAAACTTTTTAAGGGGTTTATATCTTTACATCAAATCGAATCGAATTTGAGTAAACACTTAATGAATATTTTACCCCCTGTAAAGAAGCAAGATTGACTTCAATAAACGAGGCAGAAACAAATCACATATCTATTAACGTTTACACTTAGCTTGATATAACCTCATTTCCTCTCGTTCATTATAAAAAAAGGAACCTTCGGTTTCAAACGTTCATATTTCATCTCATTTGTCACGTGGTCATCAGCGTTGCTTGTGAAGAAGATTTATGGCTAACCACACCAAATACCTCAGAAAATATTGTGACAACTGGTCCAAAGCTAACAGCCACTTTAGTTTAGAACACGACTAGTTAACCAACTAACTTTAAATAGATAAATACTTACCTAAATAAGTTAAATGGATAACTTGAGGTTTCAGAACGTGAGGCTTATAATATTCAAATATTCAGTTAGATATCACAAGTAGCCAAAAGGTAAACGCTTATAAGTTTAAAAAATGATCATAATACATAATTTCTCGAAGTAAACTGCCCGAGTCTAATGTCTATTTTGCTTACTTATGATATAACTATGGCCATTATACAGCATATACTAATGATATCATTGGAAAGAATGAACAGAATAAAAAAGAATATATATTTTAAGGAAAACCGTACAAAAATATTAACCTCAACATTGCCGGAGGCGGAAATAACCTATTCAAACAGCATCAAACCCAAAGGCATTTCAGAATGATACTGTGATCCCTGAATAGGCATTGGGTATACATCGGTGGGTCCAAATATAGCCTACATCTCGGGGGTTGTTTAAGGTCTCAAACAGATTAGGCCGGTTGTCGGGGACTATAAAGCTCCCTTGAAAATATAAGCATATGCTTCATAATCTAACGTGAATGGATAGGTGAATGTTTAAAGCGTGATGACAGTTCTTAATCCTTGTCAAAAGCAGTTAAGGGTATTTATAAGAGCCACCATTTTGAATTGGTGTTGACACATGGCCTCCCCAAAGTGTTGAATAAAAATGTTTCGTCTCCAAGGAACTTTAGTAGTGGGATAAATGACCATTCTGATTTGGTATTACACCCGCACCTCCCCTCACGCCCTTGACTTTTATACATTCTTTAAATAGCCTTTTTCTATTCGTGGTTTCCGGATGATTATACTTTATGAAGAGCCCCCACCTCATTCACAAAGTGTATCCATAATATGGAAAAATATGGCACATGATTGTAGTGTCTCGATAAAGCAGCAATAATGCAATACTACTACTACTACTAATAATAATAATGATAATAATAATGATAATAATAAATGAAAAATGTACTAATTCTACTACTAATAATGATGACAGATCTAATAAGATACTTTTACTAATTAATCAAATTGCGTTTCTGCACATTAGAGTGCACATTTTCCGATCTTCTGGAGAGCATTCCAATCGGCAAAGTTGGAGAGAGGCTTGGGGGTCACCCCTCCGCACACACACACACACACACTCACACGAACACTCACACCCACCCATCTACGTTTGTGTTCGTTCCAATCCATCCAACAGGTGACACATCGAAATCTTAAAGTAGATATTCTAAGAGAGTCCCAAATAGTGAGATAATCACATCAATAGAAAGCTTTTTACCCCCATAATAACTCTAAATAGTGTCCAACTGACAAAAACAAGTCTAGAATGGTGAATTTATGAGAGTAAACTCTACCAAACTATCTAAGTCTGAAACCC
>BEXV01001423.1:35503-71578 GCA_003118195.1 Hemicentrotus pulcherrimus
GGGGGGGGGGTAGTATCAAGTAAATATAGTGACCCCTACCACATGCGCCAGTTCTGTCTATACTTCAATACCTTATGTTTTGTCGAATTGCTGTATCTAGCGCTACAATGCTAAGCAACACAAGCCATTAAAATGATAAGATATAAGAGTGGGACAATAAAAATAATAAGTTATGTTAAAACTTACCACTGTAGAAATAAGCCGTAGGAGTACTGACAAGATTCCCCAATCCATCCTCTGCCGTTACCACCAATTTATAGGACCCCCCTAGAGGAACACTGATGTTCCAGCACCCAGAGCCAGAAGAGATGAGAGCAGCGTGGACCTGGACTTCCGGATGGGTCCTGTTGTCATGGTTACGCCGGACCAGGTGGGCGTGGTAAGTGAAGTTGGAGAGCGCAAGGGATGTGTTGCAGAGACAGACGCTAGCAGACAATAGGGCTGATTCAACAGCACAAAGACACGGCGC
The DNA here is from genome assembly GCA_003118195.1 of Hemicentrotus pulcherrimus. Lineage (NCBI taxonomy): Eukaryota > Metazoa > Echinodermata > Echinoidea > Camarodonta > Strongylocentrotidae > Hemicentrotus > Hemicentrotus pulcherrimus. Next base: position 35,973 of record BEXV01001423.1, read on the forward strand.
CGGAATGACTATGAGGGGTAAAATTAAAAAGTATCACTCAAACATCATGACCCAAAGAGGTTTTCTTCATTTTCCAACTTCTTTTAAATTTCTTACTTTAAGGTATCATGGTATAGTTGTTCATTGACTTGACTCTCAATCCAAAAGTTGAGGGTTTGAGTTCAAGCCATGCAGTAAAGTCATTTGGTAGACGTTAATCACTATTTTGTCACTTTCCACCCAGGTGTAAATGGGTATCTGGCAAATGCTGGGGTAATAATAACTGCAGGGCCAGCAGGGTGATCAATATGTATGCTGATGTGGCTACACTGGGTAAATATGAGCCATTTATTAGTATCATCATTATTAGTATCATCATTATTATTGCTATCTTCATTATTCAAAGTTCTTTTTGATATCTTATTCTCTTTCAGCTTGTCCCTATTTCTCTCTATAGTGTATAAATCCAATTACTTTTCCCACTTGTGTCTTTCGTTGCTTTCGTACTTCATCTGAATAATTGCTCGTCTCTTCCAGTTTTGGTTTTGCCGATGCAACACTCTTTACTAACCAATGCGGTTTATAGATATTTCATTATTCAGTTAACAGGCAGAAATGCGAGTCAAGTGGGTAATTAATTTTCAGGTTCTTCCTTGTTACAATTTGTATTTTGGTACAATGGAATAGAAATGAAGAGAGTAGGATTTACTGTTTTATAAAAGCTAATCCAAACAGTACGAATTGCAAATTCATAATCATGCAATAGGCAAAAGGAACAAGGCGACTAGAAAAGCAAGTTTTTTAAAAATATTTTTAATGAGGTTAATATCTCACCTGGTGTTTCAATTGTTGTTGTAGCCTCCGTAGATGCCATGAGTTCGGTTGACAAATCGTTGGGAACATCGAAATCCGTTACCTCCTCTGACGAAGTTTCCATAGTCCAAAGCTCGAGGGGAGGAGTTCCTTCCACTTCTTCTCCCGTGAGAAGTTCAGTTTCCATTTCCTGCAAATCGGTTGCAGTATCAGTTTCATCAGTCATTCCTAAATCTGTAACCACTTCAGGGGTCCCGATACTACCTACCTCTAGTGGAGATACTGTAGTTGTCGGTAAAGTGTCGGCCTCGGTCGTATCGAAGAACGTCTCGTCTAGCCGCGTAGTTGCTTCAAGGCTGACTGGATCAAACGCAGAGGGCGTCCCATCTGTGCCTCCGTTGAACATTGTTGATACTTCAAGAGGTTGCTCGTCTGTTGGCAAGGCTGTGGATTGTGCACTCGGAAGGGACGTTTGCATCGTTAGAGAAACATCTGTAGGCATGAGCCCAGTCGGTAAGTCCGTAACTAAGGGCAATGCTGTGACCAGCGAATGGACACTCGATGGTTCCGTTGTTTCCATTTGAAAAGACGTCATAGGCATATCCGAGGGATTTATGGTGGCAATTTTTCCGACTGTAGTAAGATCCAAACTTGTTATATCGGGAAGTTGAGTGTCTGTATCTGGCGAAGTATCAAACTCTCCAAGAGTAGTAAAAAGAACTGCCATTGGAGTTGAAGAATCTGGGTCAATAGCGACAACATTAGTTGCACTTGATTTCGAAATAGTATCGCTTTCCGTCATCACATTTATCGTCGTGACACTGTACTCAGAAGCAACTCTTGGTGAAGAACGCAATCCAGGCTCTCCAGGTATAGGGGTTTCAAAATGTTCCTCTGAAGTATTCTGATGTACTTCATCAGAAGGAACACGACTTGATGAGACCCTTGTAGGAATGGATGCCTCTGAACTGCTTGGAGTTACACCCCCTTGGCTGGTATTACTTGGACTAGGCGTTGACCCACTGCCCAAGTTTTTCCTTTCTATTGTAGTCCATATTTCATCCTTTTCGTAAAGTTTAGTCCAAATTTCATCCTGCGTGGATGCACTGTCAAGGGGTTCAACTGTCGTTGGACGTGTTGGTAAATTTGTTCTTGTATTTACAATTTCGCTGCTGCTTTTCGTAAAGTTTTGTTCGGAATGTGCTTTCGTGGCTTCTAATAATGAAGTTGGTGTAGTTCCTGTGCTATAATCAACACTGCTAATTGTTCTTTGGGAAGGACTACTGACTGGTAATTCAGTTCTAATTTCAGTTGCTGGCGTAGTACTTATGATTGGGTGTCCAGGATTCTGGCTACCGATAGGCGGCGCTGCACTGGTCTGCGGTGAGGACCATGTTGATTGCACAACGGTTAGTATTGCTGTTAACAAAACGAGAGTCATACGACAGGAAAAATATCAATATCACACCTTTAGTATCATGAAACTTGAACAATGCCAGCGAATTTCTTTAACAAGTCAGTAAATATACAAAGGATACCAAATTTTGCTGTGCAAAAACCCTGTTGAAACATGACGATATCATTAAAGGCTCTTTGAACAAATAATATATTTGCGAAGGAAAGGGAAAACGTGAATAAAGAAATCAAGAAGTATTTTGCAAAAAAAATATTTTAAAAATGTACAACAAAATATGAAACAAAGTCTCATGAGAATTAAGAACGTGGACTGTGTGCTCGCCAAAGGCTAAGGATTTGTACAGCATGCCAAATATTCTGGAGTAAGATGTTTACACAAATGTAATTTTATTTCTACCATGTAATATTTTCTCTCTCTAAAAAAATAATCAAATTAATATGACATTGTGAAAACTCGAAGCACATGAGAATAGTGAGGCAACTTATTATTCTAACACGCTGCATCTTTCCAAATGTTCTCTTATTCAACAAAGTGTGGGACAAATCTATGCACAATTCAATTATGAATTATTTTACTGCAAAGTGTTTAACTTGTACCAATCTGAGTGCGTTCAATGCAAAATACATGAATGAATCTCTAGAGATACGGATTTGTGACCAAGTAAAAATTACTTGAATTTAAATGGATCGTTTAACAATGTTAAATCTGAGATAAACAGCCCTACGTGTTATCAGTGTCTGTGATATGTAATATTAAAACCCCAACAAAAAAATTCGCCCTTCAAAATGATCAAAAAGTGTCTCAAAAAGGTAAAAAGTGACCGGTTTTTACCATACTCGTTTACCCCAAAAGAGTGTAGTGTTATGAAAATGTTATAAAGATTTTATCTCAAGTTCAGCGGTCACACCAATCTCGGTCACTTCCCTTTTGACTTTAGTTTTCAGGGTGTTAAGGTCTATAAAGGAGGAAGTGACGCCACAATTGCTAGTAATATATTTTATAAACGTAAGGACGGAAACCCGAGTTTTTTAGAATCCAGGATATTCAGTTTTCAGATAATAGAGACTTATATCGCTATAATCCATATCCTTCCATGTGAGGCTGAGTTAGCACAATATCCAAACATGTTTGTTTTGTGAACTATTTTAACCCACTATGTAGGGATGAATACAAATTTGCTTTCGTCTAGAGATTCTCTTGTGAAGACAAGTCAATCATTTCGCTTTGCAAGGTTTACCCAATTTTTTTTTTATTTTGACAACTGCATTCCTTCCATGCATTTTAGGATATGAATTGATAGTCTCAAATGACAGGTTTAAGTTATATCAAAATCAAAGCCGACAATTGCACTTTTAGTGCAATGGCTACAGTTGAAAGAAATGGCAACGTATGTATCTGTTACAATATTTTAAATCCTTGGAATTTCCATTTCTTTATTTTCAACAGCGATTTTCTTTCTTCTTCTTCTGTTTCAATAACTTTCGACGGATGCACTTTCGTTTTATTCAGCAAAGTTTTCAAAACAATGGTGACCTAATCTGGACGGAACAAATGTATTTGAGACTCTAGCAGTGACATAAATCAAAAGAAAAGCACTTACCAAAAATGTGTATGATTAATTCCATGACTGGTGTTGATTAAATCTGTAAAATGAGAGAGGCAATGAGAGAAAAAAAAGGAAGAATCGGTTAATTGATAGCGTATGCGAGTAACAAGAGGAGTCAAATCAAATGAAAGCGAGAGATAGCAGGAAAAGTTAGAGAAACCTTCTAAAGTTAATCACATTTACTTTGTGACCGTAGCTTAACGAGTTGCTAACAGTGCAAAGTGAAGCGACTAACTTTACACCTGTCATGTTCCGGAAAAAATCCCTTCAATATCAATCAAAAAGGCCGCACACATTTAATGTTGCTATGTCAGCTGATCCTCTCACAATATGTGGTGAACAAACTAACAATAGTAAAACAGTATGACTTGGTCTTGGTCATCAATTGAAAGTATTTTAGGAGCAGGGAAACACAGTTTAAAAGGAAGAACTGTTTTTGTCTAAGTCTTGATCAAGCATTTATTCCTAAGTTCATTTTGCCAGATGACAGTCTCACATGGCACCATGTAAAGATAGGAAAGGGAATCTCTCGTTGCAAACATCTGGCAACAGTGATATATTTTAAAAGAATTACCATTTTTTTTTCTTCTTCAAGGATTTACCATACCTTCACATTGTGTATAACACAAATAAAATACTTTATTCTAGTCCGCCCCTTAGATAAGCAAAACATGCCCTAACCTAGTTTCGACCCAAACATGCACAACAAAAACATAAACAAACATACAATGAACTTACATTACTTGTTGCTCACAATCTTTATATCCCAATAATACAAGCGAGATACAAGTCCTTTCTTTACGCAAACTATAAATCCCGTTAAATCCACATAACTGGTAAAAAAACTATTACATCAGCCTCGCGTATTGGGCAGTTAGGCAATTAGTTCTAAAGAGATCGCCCGCCACAAAACGTCCCATTGACGAATACAAAGAGTCGATCGACATAAACAAACTTCCAATCACGAAACTCCACCTCCAATTAGCAACTACATTCCAACAAAACTCATTTGGGAGAGTCAAAGGTTTCCATAAAACTGAGAATCCAAGTTATTTTCCGAGGGGTATGTGTGCTTTTCCTCTCAAATGCGTATTTTCCTCTATATTATAGAAGGCTCAACCCCGACTTCAAAACAATTTGCCATCTTGGTGAAAGTAAATCTATTATTCCTTTCTAGAAACGGCTCTAAATAGCAGCCTCACAAAAGAGAAGGGAAATTCTACCATTATACCCAGACAATGGCGGAGATAAGCGGTTTCTACTGAAGCGTTCGACTCGCACGTCAATAATGCCTTTAATAGCCTATTTGGTACCGTAAAGACCTAACATGAATGGTTATCGACCCGTACACGAAGATGTACGGATGGGACTGTTTCTGACGACACCTAGCGGTAATTCAATAGAGAAGAGGATATGATGATCTTGGCCAACCGTGAAATGCCGTTATATGGATTCGGGGAAAAGAAGTATGTCCCGAAGCTGCCGATATTCCGGTGTCAGCTGAACTTTGGAGGTATGTAAACCTGGAAGTTTCAGTTCCGATTTCAATCACTTCATAATCATAATCTGAATTGGGTTTTAACGAATACATTGTCATGAGTGAGGTGAACTCCCCTTCATGTGCTTAAAAAAGCTTTTCAATGCATAAAAATCAACTTGACAATGGAGGAATTTAAGCCTAAATCTCTATAATTTAGCACTTTAAAGAAGTGCACATTTTTAAAATATCGGCTAATGTTCAAGGGCCGTTCCCCCTAATAACTAAAAACACAAACAGAAAGGAAAAAACGACAGGCGATTTGAATTCGAAAGATGGAGATGAACCTATTTTTTTTATCTCTTCCATTATCATGATAATATAACATGACAAAATATGATAACATGACAAGATAAGATGACGTTAACAATAAATCATTATGTATTATAAATCATTATCATACTTTAAAAAAATAAAAGAAGGGGGAAAGAATTACAAAACCTACATCGATCAGAGGCATCACAAAATCATTTGGATGAAGATGTCCGAGCAATGTGGCCGATAATATGTTGAAAAAATGAAGGGGCATCAGATTTTCTCCCTTTTCTCCAAACCCCTATCATTTACCCAAACTAGAAGGCTCCATACACATCTCATCCACATAAAGATTTAAATGGAGGGGTAAATGACACCCTTACCCCCCCCCCNAGCGGAAACCCCAAAGCTTGGCCGCGTTATGAGGCGATCCGTCTTCATAACAAGGATGACCTTTACAGTGAGGACAGTACTTCATGACCACATGATGAACTGAGGAGAGATATACCAAGAGAGAGAGAGAGAGAGAGTGAGCGAGAGAGACAGGGAAAAGGAATATACCAGAGATGAAGATGTTGAGCAAAAGAGCTGGATGGAAGGATTGTTTTTCAATATTATTGTCCTCGTATAAGAAATATGACGAAAAATACATGGGCTGTTTAAAACACACTTTCGTGCCACACAACTCTAGTGTGTCGGTGGGTTTGGGTGTGTGGGTGTGGGAAGGCGGGTGTGGGTATTTGTGATTGTGCTCGTAGTCCAATACACCCATTCATTTTAGTGTGCAGTGTATTTGAATCTTCTTTTTGACCAAGATCATGAAGATTGAGTCAATATCTTTTCGTTTTGCTAATCCCAGAAACCTCGTAGCACCTAAACATCAATTCTCATATACGTACATGATCATCCTTTCCCAACTGATTCCAGGCAAGTTGCATGACCTGTCCTCAACTTGATCTTTAAATCGAATCAACCAGGCGAGCAAAATTAGATTCCACTGATGATCTCCTCTCCTTCCACTGAGCAAGATGAGTTGAGGTGTTAACGGCACACGGACAGGGATGTAATGTAAGCTGACACGTTCTCGGGTATATGGGACTGTTAGGAGCGAGAAAGGTCTCACTGAAAGCTTTTATGTGTACTTTTATTTCGCTTAATTACTCGTATAAGTATCTCTTGCTCTAGCCTCTAGGAGAAGCGGTCAGAGGCTGATTTTCAGCCAATAGAGCCAGGGTTCAAATCCAATTTAAGGCTCTGTTAATGTTTTACGCGGTGGTCATGACCTTGGGGAACTCATTCATGACCGAGTATCTGGATATAGAATTTTACCCACCTGGTCACTTATTCTATATTTTGTATTAGCCTCCTTCTTCCCTTTCTTTTACTTACTGAGACATACAAAGACCATAAACATGTACTGAGTTCAAAAATTAATAAATGTTGTTGCCTATAACTGATGTTAATGATCAAGAATGCATACAAATGAACGCAAGAGGATCATAAAAAGTCATTTTCTCCTCCCTGATACTCTCCTTCTTCTTCTTCTTCTTCTTTTCTCCTCCCTGATACTCCATGGCTCCCTGAANAGGAATTTCAACAGGTAAGGAATTTTACTTCATTTTAGTTACTTAAATAAACTTTAAAGGAAATGGCATCATCGCTAAAACAAAATAGATGATTTGACGAGAAAACCTTTGGTCGGGAATAGACGTTTTTTGACAGCCTAACGTTTTATTTCATTTCCAATTCGAGATCGAGTTGGCTCACCTGTATTGGGAAATAACTGTCAATGTTTGTTAGTAGTTGTATTATTCAAGATAGAAAGAGTATCAACACGTTGTTAATAAGGGGAAATTCAATTCCGAATTCCCTTGAGAAAATTGACGAATCATTTAATAAAATTTCGCATGGACACATTTTACATGGCAATCCATGCACTGGAGTTACAATATGTGTATCCATGGTAAAACCAAAACCGTCTGTCATTCTAAATATGTATATAATAATAATAATAGTAAAGATGTAATATCAATCCTTTTCTTTTTCAAAATAACTTTTAAGCTTACGAAAAAAGGAGTACAAGCAATTTATTACATATATTCTTTCTCTCTTGGAAGTCTTACTCAGACATTTGGAAAACAAAACAAAATACTGTATGGACGCATTCTATATGACAATCCATTTACCATGGAACACATGTATCTATATTAGTATCAATCGATAACATGAACTATCCTCTCTCTATCATTTAACCACTCCAATCATCCCAATTCCATCTTCTTCCTAACCTCTTACCTCTTACAACCTCACCCAAAGACCTAGCCTGGCTCCAAGACTAAAATATTTAACCACCCTCTCACTCTCTCTCTCTCTCTCTCTGTATGGCTTTCCCAATGGCATATGGTTAAGCTTAACATTTAGTCTAACCCAAGTTTCTCTCCTTTCGAGTTCGACAGAAAATGATAATCATAGTATGGTCTGGTCTTGGACACCGGTTATTCAAGATAGCTCTAATTAGTATTAAAGGCACACTGCCATACTTATAGCTACTTGCTCCCTCTATATAGAAAACTTCCCCAATCGGTGCCTGTTGGTCCCCCATGATCCTCTTTTTTTATGTTAAATGAGAGCTGAGCTAATGAGATAGCCACCTGTCACAGTGACCTCGATAGCTCTCTGTGTGGTCTAATCCCTTCTGACCCAGTAGTGGTGAGGGTCTTTAATACCGCCCTTTCCTATAAACGCCCAGCAAGCTATGTACATAATGCAATACAACAGACTGGGTCGAGAGAGAGAGGGGGACACATAAAATGCCTTTCATAAGGATGTATTAAGCACCGAGCAAAGAAGAAACACAGCATCTTGCCTTAACTAATTATATCGCACTGCCCATACACAACTTAACATTCAAAGTCTTAAACAAAAATTTGTAACAGGTCAGTGGGAGAGGGTAGGAAAAAAAAAATCCTTACTTATTTCGCATTGAAGCTAAACTACGTCAGGCCCACCCCATCTCGATTTACTGTGAGATCGATACTATTTTATGGCTCGCCGTCTCAAATTCTCTGTCGCTTTGATATCTGGAGCTCAAGCAGACCTCGACTCGACCGGTCGTCGCTCCAGTATCGACTGTCAAGTGCCAGCCAGCACCATTACCCACATTCTCCCCATTCTTAAGCCACTTTCACACTGAACTGAGTTGTATGAGGCGAGTTGGACACGAAGCTATAGCTCGGCACTACTCGTGCGAAACTCGGGAAGCAATATTGGAATACCTTGGCATTATTCGTAGGGATTAGTCATGAAATCATGCAGACCTCTACTCCACCGGTCGTCACTCCAACATCCATTATGTCAACCAGCACAACGACCCAAAATCCCCATATTCGCCAGCCCCTCTCGAGTCGTATACCGCGTTTGCTCGGCACAACTCGTACGAAACTCGGGGTTGTTAGGCACTACTCTATATGATTCGTCATGATCTCTTGCGGACATCGAGCTACCGGTCGTCGCTCGATTTTCGACTTTCATATTCTTATATCTTTAAGGCATCTCACACGAATAATAGGTGCCGAGTTTAACATAGGGCTACAGCGTGATCACCGTACTCAGGAGAGATATCAGGGTAGTTCGGAATAATTTGTATGCTATTTTGAACATGTTTTGAATACCTTAGAGGAAGCTAGATTCCGAATCAACTTGGCAAAGCGTGAAAAGGGGTTTCACTTGTATTGCATAACCTTTTAAGCTACACATTCTCCATATCTCTCTTTTTAATTCATCTTTTTAATTAATCTTACGTTCACAAATCGATATAAGTTTCTCTCTTCTTGTCATGCTAGTCTTCTCACGTTCCCTAACTCATCTATGGTTTAAAATTCATTTCTAATTCTTCGCGTTTCCTCTTTCGGTCCACAATAATACACACATTTACGCGTTCCCCCATTCCATGTCATTTTTATCCATACCGCTGGCGCCATGCGCCACCATCTCGTCCAATACAAGCACGATCAAATCTGTGCGCGTATCATCGCACAACCGAATGTGTCTACGCGCACATCACGGGATTCAAGAAATTGAATATGAAACTTGCGCTGGCACTCTGAAGGTAGGTAAGAGCAATGCTTGGGTGGAAGTACCTCCTTTACTTTGGCTGGCGAGGAGCGGATTGAATTCGCCAAAAATAAATGCCCAAGCGGAAACCCCAAAGCTTGGCCGCGTTATGAGGCGATCCGTCTTCATAACAAGGATGACCTTTACAGTGAGGACAGTACTTCATGACCACATGATGAACTGAGGAGAGATAGACCAAGAGAGAGAAAGAGAGAGAGAGAGAGAGAGGGTGAGCGAGAGAGACAGGGAAAAGGAATAGACCAGAGATGAAGATGTTGAGCAAAAGAGCTGGATGGAGAGCTAAAAGAAGAGGGATTATTTAATTTGATTTGATTTGTCAACTACAATAAATCTGGAGCACGAAACAAATCTAATTTAAAGAAAAAAGAAAATATTATGACAGGATGTAATATAGTGGGAGACTTGTTTAACAGAGATAGACAGAGAGAGTGAGATGGAGGGGGGGGGGTGGAGAAAATAATATTGTGTTGGACTGAATGAAGATAGAAAGAGAGGGATGAAAAAGAGTGAGAAAGATGGAAATAGTGGGATTGAGAGGGATTGGGTGAAAATACGAGGACGTTTAGAAGACAAATACAAATGTGTGGAGTACTCTTAAAAGACAAGAGAGAAATATAGATGTGACAGGCTGAGCGATCGACAAAGAGTGAGGAAGAGAGAGAGAGAAACATTAGGAACGAGTAGACGTTATTTGCCCTCAGCCCAGTGTAACTTCATCTGTTTTCCTCTTCTTTTTTTGAAGGAGTAAATATCGAAATGTTCCTAAAACTGTTCATGTTGGATGAATTCTGATTCTTCGTCGGCAAGGCTTGTTGCCAAATTTCGACCACTTTACCGCCTCAACAGCGAGTGCAATCGACTTTAAATATTAACTGCGAGGAGTATGAATGATTGCAAACAATTATATAATACATTTAAACTTCGCTCGTTTTCTAGGACCTTAATAAAATAAACTTTCTTACGGCCTTCGCTGCCTGCTCTCGGTCACGATCTAGAGTTACAAGAAAACGATTCCATCTTTTCATCGCGGACTAAAGCCTAGAAATAGCTGACAGCACATTAGCACGACTTAACCTGTTTTACATGCATCAGGAAAACACTTCTGAGTTAACTAGAACAATGTGTTATAGATATTCAGAGCAAGATATCACCAAGAGGTCGAGGAGAAAAGTTATGAAACGTAACACTTTCTTCAAAGAGTACACTGGTCATGTTTGTGAGAGATTGAAAACGGAACAATATTGTTGAGGTTTCATTTTCTGTCGTTAACGTTTCTTGAAAGACTAAAGAGGCCATTTTGGAGGGGAATTGAAAACGGAACCATTTTATTGCGGTTTCATTTCCAGTCGAATTTCAAACGAGCGGTTTAAGGCAAAGAGTGATACCCAACCCCGTGCTGTTGCCATTCAACCGTGCCAATGTACAGATGAGTGTATAGCACTTCTACATCAGGAGCTGATATTCGACACAATTCAAATGCTCGAGAAACGCGCTAAATAGATTCCTGTTCCAATACCAGAGTCGGCGAGATCGTTTTAATGAAATGTGTTATTCGACATTTTGATAGCCCCAAATTCCTCAGGTACTACAATCGAGTTTTCTTTTCAAATCAGCAATTATCTCCTTCTGAAATTTCTTGGAATTGATTATGTATTGTCACTGATATTTCACAAATTGGAGTTTAGGGCTAGTCATGACTGTAAGTTAGATGCATCGAAACATTATTGAGGACACAATTTCTGATAATTTTTTTTTCATGCGTCCACTGCGAAGTTTATAATTGATCCGCCAATTACATGGAACAAATGTCACGCTGTAATGTATGCTAACAAAATTAGTAATCGGCCTTTAGATTTCATACAAATTTCAACGACATAATTTTTTTCAGTATGATACACATGGCCTAGATGTACAAATCCATACGAAATTAAACGATTTCAATTTCCACTTAATTATTTCAAATATTTTCAAATTATTCATGACATGAAATTGTAACGACATCATTTTTCAGTTGAATACACACGGCTTGCAAATTCTATACGAAATTCAACGATTTTAATTTCCACTTATTGTTACAAATATTTGTGTATTATTCACAACTAAGTACGCAACCCCTAATAGTATACACATTTCTAATTCATCTCGGTAACTAGTATAAACAGGGTAAATAGAAAAAAACGGTGTTTCTTAAGAAATATGATCATAGGTCTGAGATTGATAACTGTATGTACTTGATACATTTCTCATTTCAAGCAACGATAACGCAAACGTCTATAAGATACGTCTATTAGTATTAAAGACTGATGGTAGATGAAGCTTTATTTTGACAGTTGCTCCTGCTTCGATGTACATTAATGCACAATATACATTAGATGTTGCTATAGGAAGAACAAACACAATAGCATGCCCTACCTAGTTAACAACACGTTACAATTTGCATTCTGACTATTGAAATACAATTATTGGTGACAGGTGAATGGAGTCATTCGAATCGAGGCACTTCACAAAGACGTGTGCATTAAATCTGGCTACATTGGCTAGTTAAATTCTTTTTGGATGCGTCGCTATGACAGTAAAAATCATTGCCGTCACTGTCCTCCAGTATTTCAAAATCTTTAGGTATTGACATATACATTTGTTATTGTAAGTTGAGACGGAACACAGCGTTTAAAAGTACATTTCCCATAACAGAAATTATCCCCATAGGAGGAAACCTCCATCATCTAATCCCTTTTGCTATTTTCACTGAACCATACTAGGGTAATCTACCCCCAGGGAATCCTATTGTGCCTATAAATGGTATATATTTAAGAGGATATCACTCAAATTAATCCCTTTAATCCAGATTTAAAACCAAAAGATTTGGTGACCTGCAAGTCATCTCACCCCCTGTGCACACACAACATTTTCCGTGATTAGTTATGCCGTTATGCCGATAGTGATACGAATTTAACATATAACAAGCCAAGACAAGTTTCGTTATACGACGTATCGTTAGTGAGCGTCCACACATACACATATTTCATAGTAAAACTATCGCGAAACGGTATAACTAATCACGGAAGGTGTTGTGTGTGGACGTAACTAACCGGGCGGGGCTTAACGTGACCTCGTGCGAAAGGAGACCTGACCTCTCATCTCCGCTTCCATTTCATGACCGCAGTAGCAATCTGCGCACCTATACGACATTTCGCTGTAGAGTTTCAGGATTACTTTCTTTTGTGTGTGGACTTCCTGGAATTTATATGATGATTATTTATACGACGTTTCTTGTGTGTGGACACTCTGAAATGTATACGATGATTCTTTATACGACGTTTCGTTATAGAGAATCGCGATAATTTTTTTTTTTTTGTGTGTGTGGACACGGTGTCAGTGTATGGGTGTTGTGAAAAGGAATTATCAATCGACCAATCAATCTATTTAACATTCTTACGTTTTAAGAGAACTTTGAGTTGTTGTTAACGGACGAATAAATATTTGATATTTCTCATTCTTTTTGTGTCAGTGTTAAAGAGTATCATATAAGAAATCTTCCCTGAAAAGAAATAGTTTCCATAAGGCTTCATGTAGAATGTACTGAAAGAGGAATTGCTTTAACAAATATGTAAATTTGGAGTTTAAAAAACAAACACGAAAAGGCATATTACTACACCATAATACTTCCGTCAAAACAAAAGGAAATTGGAAATTTGCCCAATATCCTGAATATGGCCGTTTCAAATCGCGAAAATAAAATAAATGGGACAATCTGCTTGGCAAAAACTGCAATAAAAATATGGCAAATAGCGTATCTTTGTGACTTTTGACACCGATGTTATCATTTTAGTTATTTCATGTACTTTCATAATGTTATTTTGATCAGTAAAACCTTTCGCAACCATGGACCAAAGAGTAAGGTTTCTTTTCAATCACGAGGATGATTGTCACATGCCTATATCGTTGCCATCGATGAGGCAAATTTAAGGTCATTATAGATAGCTGATTTGGTAGCTATTCTTAAAAATGAATTTACTTCCACGTCACCATAGCCACCCGCATCGCTCACACATGATCACGCACACCCACATGATGTACATGTACACGGTGCGTAGGCAGTTTGTCCTCCGGCCCTGTATTCCCTTTCATTGTGCTCCCTCTCTCTCTCTCCTAAATTCTGTCTTTAGTTCTAGGATTCTTGACCCTATCTTTGATTTGTTCTTACATCTGACCCTCCCCTCTCCCTCCGTATGCTTCTGTCTCCCCTTCCTCCCTCTCCCCAGTTCTACGATATTTACCCCATCTTTATTTCGTTGTTACACAGACAACCCCCCCCCCATTCTCTCTCTCTTCTCTTCAGTTGTACGATAGACCCCCTTTTCCCACGAATGTTTATTTCGTATTTCGTTCTAACGTCTGATCCCGTTCGAAATCTCCCTTTCTCTCTCTCTTTAGTTCTTCAATATTTAGAAGCAAATCGAATTACTTCATTCTTAAGGCCTAAAATCTTTCCCCATTCCTCTCTCTATTTATCTCTCTTAATTTTTACGATATTTTCCAAATATTCATTTCATTCTTATGTCCATGTACGATATTCTCTACCTCGGTCGATGTATCTCGTTATGTTTACAACCCTGAAATTATGCTCAAATGTGGGCGAGAAAAAGATTTTAGACCAATGAGTGGGTAGCCCTCGCGTCATTTCCCCTATCGATTTCCTCTGGTCCATTGCTAAAGGTTACTTAGCCTTCTTCAAGAGTTAAGAATATATTTGTATACCCCCTCCCCTTTCCCACACAGGCCTTGTGCACCATACCAACGAAAAATCTTGCTGGGGAAAATTCCAACTCTATTTGAATAATAACTTCATACCTATTCCAAATGCCACATACAATTCTAACTCTAATCCTACACATTGACTGAACACTTACCCTAACACTATTAGTTAACGAAATAAAGGCCAGAATACATGTGAGTGAATCATTTTTTGTATCCCCTCTCCCAATACCCCCATCCCTACCCAACATATTTCTCCCCCCCTCCCCCTCTCTTTTACAGTCTCTCTCCCCACCAACCACTCTTTCTCTTTCTGTCTGTCTCTTTCAATCTCTTTTCAGTCGCTCTCTCTCTCACACACACTCTCATCTTTATGTGTGTGTGTGTGTGTTTTCTCAATCCTTAAATATCATAGCTACTATACTTGTTTAAAGGGACTTGGTGACATTGTTTAGATGAGAGTTAACGGTTCAAAATTTGTGACTTCAATGTTAGATGTACAATTAAAGATAATCTGAAAGTCTGAATGAAAAAATATCATTTTTAATGATAACAATTGGGAAAAAATGACGTAATCGATTCCTTAGTTCTCCCAACTATATTATAACAATTTAATTACATTTTAGGTGAAAATCGTCACAAAGCAATGAAATGGCCCTTTATACAGTTCCAGGCATTTAATTGTTGAAAGATTTTAAAAGCCTGTCTTATGTTTTCTTTTCATGGAAAAATGGTTGGGAAAATTTAAGTTTAGAGGGTGTTGCACAGTAACGCCTTCAAAGAAAACCATAAATATCTTTGTGGTTTGAGAATTTTTTTTCAGGATCTTTTGCGTGATAGAGGGTAGGTACAGTAGAAGGAATATAAGTAACATTTCATTCAAAAGTTACGCAGTTTTTTTCAGCACCCTCTAACAATGTTACCGAGTCACTTTAAAAGATACATTGGTTAGTAATCTCTTATCTTCTTCATCGTGAAGAGAGAAAAAAAATCTGCATTTTAAAATAAGGTAAACGGAAGACTGAGTGATGCGGTTGAACGACTGGATAAAGACCACTGCACCATGAAGTCTAGACGAACATCTATAAAACTAAATAAACAACAACGTCTAGACAATACAATACATCTATCCCTTTGGGTATCTTTTAAACTTTCAGTGAAAAATTATTACTTATGTCTTTCACACGTTTTCATCCTTGCAATAGTTTTTCCCTTTCTCAGTAACATTTTCACCGTTTGAGAAATTCAATTTCATTATCTGGTGTTTATTTTACAATATTGAAAGTTTTTTTTACCTTAAATGACATGAAAATGGGTTAAATACACTCATACAAGATAATTTCTGTGTTCATAATCTGAAGAATAAAATATGGTTTCAATTTTGCCGCTGAAAAAAGTATCAAAGTGCAATCTAAAATGACATTATGTAAATTGATAAATGTTTTCAGTTAACTCTGGTGTGAGTACATTTTCCACAGACAAATCATCAATTTCATTTTAAGAGCTCGATTTAGAAGATCTTAATTTTTTCAACGGATTCTCATTCATAAAGTACAATCCACAAGGTCGGGTGATACTCATGTTATCGTGATTCTCATTCGCTGCATATGGGAGGCTTTAATATAAATGAATACTGGAAAAATAATGACATCAACAAAAATTGCAAAAATAGTATAAACTCTATTTCTGCATCTCTCAAAGAAATATGATATTGAATCTCTAATTATCAAAAAGAAACATTGTTTGCACGAAGCCAAAACTTCTTTGAGACAATTTTTTCACATTTCTTCTGGTTTTCTATCATCCAACTTTGCCTATTCCCATTGAGGATTGCATTTGGGAGACTGGGTTATGTCTGACTGTCTCTGTCTCTCTCCCCTCTCCCCTTCTATCTCTCTATCAAATACATTCCTTTGTAAGATCAAGCCCTGTGGTACAAAACTCCTTATTTGCACGGAGCAGGTACATGTATTTTTGTGAGGTTATTATTGATCTCTAAGCCAAATATCAAGCAATTTGATTCCTTTTCCACCATAATACATAATATTTGCACGCGCACATATATATTTTTTCTTCTCCAGGTTCAGGAAGCAGAAGATCCTTAAGGACTGCAGATGACGGATAAAAATTCACCACCGATGATGACATGAACTTCTCCCAGGCTTAGAAGGCCTCGGGAAATACAGCCAAGAATAGCGTCATAATCGTTCCACCTTCATTACAGAGTCGGACTCCTGGGAAACAAGTCTAGGCAATGATCGATTAGTTAACGGGGGCAAGCTTCATTGCTTTAAAGGCCACGTACGAGAGTCAAAGACATAAGTAAATATACAGTATGATTATGTTTTTAAGTTGCACAAAACAACTCATTAAAAAGCCTGTTATATGAACTAAGATAGCTTGAAAACACCAAAATGCTGTTCGACAATTTAGATTTATCATCGCATCTTTAAAACTAATTTCAAGTTAACATTTTGAAACTTCGGAAACTGCAGCCGTATTCAATTACATTTTAAAATGTATGGATTAAATTAACAGTTCGTTAGTTTTGAAATACATTATTCGTAAATTTTATTATCATGGTACTTAACAAATAATAGTGCAATAACTTGCATTAACTGTCAAAAATGGCCTACCGGGTATTATTACAAAATCGGTACCACCAGCTCCCCGTGTTGAAAAGCTACAGGGTCTTTAAAAGAGACTATAACGATCTGAGGACTTGCTCATGTATCACTGAGAGATCATTCACGCCTCTGGGTTGGACAAGGTGTTTAAAAAAAACAGGTGACAGGAATTCGACAAAAAACATGACCTTTATTTTCATATTGTAACATAATATTGCTTCAGAGGAACAACAGGGAAATCCTTCAAAAAGTGTTCTACGAATTTTCACTATGTGACGAAATCATGTTAAGCGCTAGTCAGACATTCTGAATTGCATATAAGGCAAATGTAAAGTCTTATAAATCTTCCAATGTTGCATGATTTATATTTACTATTGCGTACAGTGTACAAGACCAAAATAAAATCCTTCTAAAATAGTATACGAATTTACACGATAAGACACAATCCTTTTGAACGGTGTTTAGACCACTGAATTGCATGTAAATCAAATATATGTACGTCTTACAAACTACAAATTTTCATGATTTTCATTGACTATTTTTGTACAGTCTATACATACACGATAAATGTAATAAATGTATGTCCACCTCCCAAGCATAAGTTTACAAACCCCGCAAAAATAAGCAATGTAATGCTGACAATGTATTCCTCTAAGTAATAAGCTCGGAAGCCATGAATGCCATCCGTTCATTTCAGGCAAAAAGTACGATTCTTCCTGGCGACTGTAACCATCAATACAGATTGATGATTCCTCATTCACCAATCGTCTCAACGACGGCAGGCGGTAATAAAATCTTACAATACTGTAAGAAGCGTGTAAATCCTATCCTGATTTGAAATCCTTCACCGTAGTCGAGTTTTGACAGCTCGAATCTAAGTTGACAAAGCCTGCTCGCATGCTGTCAACGGTGGATAAAAAAAATGATTTCTTCGTTAAACGCAGGTATTAGAGTTATCCAATTCTCAGAGGACAGATCGAAGCTGACATTGACATGGCTTCGATTAAAATCTAAGCGCTCAAAACGTCATGCGTTTAGGGTGATAAGCAAATATCGTTCCCGAGCTTGGGGCGATGACAGGGAGAGTGATATGTTTTTGACGCATCATACAAGTCAAAAGGGAGAAATCAACTCTCTGGCTTTCTAGGGTTATGGTGATTCCAAGAGGCTTACATCCTATTGGTCAATGATCTTAGTCCCTGTCCAAACCCATATTTCTTCCATTACAACTGCACCTGAAGGTCACTGTACTCCTGTTTTCAATGGATGCGTTTTCATATTGCACAGCGAAAACGTCATAATTTTTTACTGGAGATAAAAAAAACAAACAAGTTTGAGTTCTTTCAAATCAGTGTTCACTTTTGTATACACACGATGTGATAGGTAAGTTCAAATATGCCGATTAAAGGGGGAAGTCAATCATGATTAAGTTGGTTTTAATAGAAACAGAATAAATGAAAGAAACAGGTCATTAACAAATTTGAGCAAAAACCGAATGAAAGTCAAAAAGTTGTAAATCTTCGAAGCTGCGATCAATCAAACATAAGTTGGCAACTCTGTGACGTATCTTGTGAAGTCCCCTTCCATCTTTACAAACCAAATTCACAAATTTGAATTCGTCCTTAAAAATATTTCAATCATACATTCCCCTAACTGCAATTATTGTAAAAAAGAGACCATGTGGCCAATTTGTGTCTCATTGGTGAAGATATAATAACAAAAATACAGCTTTCTTATTTTAATCGGGCATTACTCACACGTTCACTAATTTTTTTCTTTTCTGCTTTTATTTAAACCAAACTTAATAACAGGGTAAACTTTGTTAATAATATATGGTTGGTATTCTGTAAGCCCATAACAGAAAAGTTAAATATTTAACTTTTTAAAACCATTTTATTCGATGATCCAAAGATTATCACACTTTTGACCACATTACGAGACGAATGTCAAAAACCCCAACACGACCAATACGTATTTTACGAACCTTTGATAGCCGTTGGGTGAGCGACGCGTTCTGGCGTAGACAGAAATGTGCGATAGCCTCGATATGTGTTTTTATTTTTAAATAGATATGTAGGCTCATTGACATTTATTGATCATGAAGAAAATTAGTAATACGCAGCAAATAATATTTATTTGTTCCACACACATACATGTACATGCATGTATGTATACAGATGTTCAACAAATTATCCTTCCGGCGCAAAAATTCACACATTTAGTTCAGTTCGAAATAGGAAAATACGATTAATTTTACTTGCTAAACAAAAAAATCTTCTTTCTCATCAAGCTTGTGGTGTTCCTTTTGAAAAATCGACAACGCGGTATTCATTCGATGTCAGATGTCCCTCTGCAGAAACGATGAGATTGGAGAGACGGCTAAAACGGATGTATACTGTAGACTCAAACCAATACAACATGGGACACTTTTCATCCATCTCGTCAATATGCATGTTAACACTAATGAGGTCGTACTCGTAAGTTTTCTCAACAATCTCATTTCAATTCCCTGAGACTCACTTTGCCTTTGGCATTTGTAAGCTAGTAAAATTAAAAATCATTTTTTCTTCAGGCAAAGCCATGCTAAGATGAACACATTATTCGTTACATGATTGAAAACAAAGTTAAGTCGTTCTCGCTATTCTCCCATGAAACACGTTACGATGGTGATAGCGCGATAGATAAAAGGTCGCAAGTGCCTTCGGGCACAGTATTGCATATCGCTAGTGTCACGTGAAATCATCCGTGCGCCACAAATGCTAGGTGCGCAAGACGATCTAAACGTAACAAGTCTTCGCGGTGTATAAAGCCAGGTCGTGAAATATCTTTCCACCTCCGGGCGGGGACATGACAACAGGACAAGCTGAAACGCGTGACATAGAATTGACATAACAGATAACTGGAGGGCAGGCAATTAGCTTCACAAATTAATTGCCTGAAAGCTATGGAATATCATCTGGTGCAAATTTGCTCTAGATAATCATCTCGGGTGGCTTTTGGTTCATCGTTCACGTATATAGCATCAGTTACGGTTGGTGCGGAGGACATACACTGTAGTTAAAGGAAATCTTGCATTCGGTAAAGCGAAAAGGAAAATTTTCAAAGAAATTCCTAGAAATAAACAAAAGAGGAAATCTACCTGGGAATGTTTGATACTTCGAATACGACGGGAAGCCCATATGTTCAGATGTATCGTGATGTAGTGATAACGTCGTCCGACTGTGGATCACATGGTTCGCGGTTTGAGTCCAACCGCGGCACTATACTGTCAACGGCAAGATATTTTACATTTGCCACTCTCCACCAGGGTGTTAAATGAGTACCCAGTCGGATGCGAACGTTACGTGGTTGCAATCGGCATGTGTGCGCTTGTAAAACGGCTCCTGGCCGGGATACTCCTCAGGGAGTGGAACGTGTGCACTATCATGTGCAGATGAGAAACTGAATCCACCGTCCGGTCAATAATTAATACGATGTATAGCGCTTAGAAAAATACAATTAAGCGCCAAACAAAATAATGTGGCTACGATTATGTATAGGCTTAATTGATTTGGGGCCTTTCGTTTTGACCCTCTAAAACTACGATCGCACAGAAAAATTAATTATTCAATGCAATGAATTGTATAAGTTTGAGTCGTTTATCTAGAAATAATTCCACTACTTCTACTGACTCAAAGGTACGATATCTCTCTTCAAAAAAGTGTATAAACATAGAAGGAAAATAAAATCATCGCATTTTTTTTTACAAGCATCATTACAGGTTGGTGTGGAAACGCTAATGTCTGTATAATTTGTGCGCAAAAAATATCCGCTAAATTCAATCAATATTTAATTCTTGTCAATGCCCAATTCATTATACACAACTATCGAATGATCTGGTCGAAAAGTAAACTTTACAACAGAAGGTTAAAGGTATAGACCAGTTCTGGTCTTGCGATTGCATTGTGAAAGAAACTTTTTGGATCGATCAGAAAAGGTTGATCATCTAGTATAGTGTACTGCAAGGTTCTGGTATCATCAAAATGATAAGAAATTTGGCCCGTCTTGGTAACGCTACAAGTACTGTACACAGAAAGATGTATATGGAACTACGCGATATCTATCCAGATCGCTATACCAAATATATCAACAAGTAGACAGTTTCCCGGCAAAATGTGTATCATCACGGATTGGTCAAAACATATTCTTTCACATGACTGGTAATAAGAGCTTCCATTTCATCTTTTGAGAGGGGCGTTTCCAAAACTGGTATATCCCTTTAAGCATTCATTCATCGTCTATCAATTATCGGGGACAATCAAAATTTCTAAATTATATGCATGTAGCCTTTGTGATTTCTGAGACGGAGATACTTGACGTAACAAAAGAGACTCAATATAAGATGTATACTCTGTTGAGACGAGGAATGGTTCTTGATTTTCTGCATGAGGTTTCTTCGAGTTTGACTACAAGCATAATTCTGTTTCCTAGGGGTCCTAATCATTATATTGTCTCTGTAAATCGTTTTAAACCGATTGAATAAAGATTTAAATTTGAATTAAATGATCACACACACCTACACACATACACGCATACGTATAATATGCCTACGTATTCATAATGTAAACTGGACACTCAACTGACTCGGTAAAATTGTTGAAAGATTGATGAAAAAACTGTAGATTTTGGATGAAATGTTAGTTATTATATTCCTACCACTGAAAATTCCTGAAAAATTCTCAAACCACAAAGATATTTAAGGTTTTCTTTGAATGCATCACTGTGCGACATCCTCTGACAGTAATTACTCCCAACCATTTTTGAATTCTCCCAGCCGTTTTTCCATGAAAATAAGACATAAGACAGCTTTTTAAGAATCTGTCAACATTCAAATGTCTGCAATGGTATAATAGCCCATTAATTGCTTTTTGAATAATTAAATCCACCTAAAATGTATTTAGATTGTAACAATATAGTTGGGAGAACTAAGGAATCAATTAGATCAGTTTCTCCCAATTTTTATCATTAATATTGGTCTGCTTTCACTCAAACTTTCAGATTATCTTCAATTGTACATCTAGTATTGAAATCACTACCTTAGCACCATTTTGTTATCATCTGGACAATGTTAGAAGTCCCTTTAAAGCAACTGCCCGGCCTACACACGTATGTCAGCTAGATCTATGAACACGTGGCCATCTTTCATTTCCTTTGTGCTACTGTTAAACCATGTAGTATAGGTCCATGGTTAAACTGTAACGCGAATACCAGCGATGTATTAATGGTTAACCCATACGGTGTTACCAGACGCCATCATTAATCAGGTGACAGCTATATTGACTGACATGTCACACGGACACAATGACGGTTCATCTTCACTACGATGATACCAATATGAGTCACCCCCGAGACGGAAGAGATATAGTGATGTATACCCGTTTTTTCAATTTGCCTATCACTCCACAAATACATATTCCATATCGTCCACCACCCCCAAGAACTATGTCTAGTGTGAGTAAGTGAATGAGTGTGTGTGTTTATAAATCTCATATATATCTATACCAATATAAGTCCCTCCCAGAAGTAGCCTATAATCTAGGCCCTTTCGGTCTGGGAGGGAAGGGGAAGAGAGATGTACCCGTTTTTCAATTTACCTACCACTCCTCAAATACATATCTCATATCGTCCACCACCTCAAGAATTAATATCTGGTGTGAGGGTGTGTGCGTATATATACAAATATATTATTTCTATATGCATCTCGAATTACCGTAGCATTGTCTGTATGGAGCCACAATGGCATTGACCCATTATTACCTTACCAATGCGTTAACGCCCTTGCGACTTCAACCAGACGAGATGTAAAACTTGTTCATTATGATTTCTTTTGCATGTATGATATTTAGATATAACATTATGAGCAGATCATGAAGTCTGCTTTTTTCTTCGAGGTGCTTTTTTCGTTCAGTTTTTGAAGAATAAGAGGGCAGATGCAGAAATCGTATAAAGAATCACGGATTTAAAGAACCACCGTTTCATACATTGCTGGATTCAATGAATAACTGTCAACGGTTAAAGTACAGTGACCTTAACAGACACCATGGTACTTTAGAAGGGACGATGACCCGTCGGGCCCACAGTACGCTGGGTAGGCCTACTTTGTGTTGAGAGAACTGCCCTTTTACAAGAATGCCAAGGAAATATATAAACATGCTCGATGTATAGAAATCGAATTCTTCGTATGCGGGTATACCCAGTAGAAAGGATGAGCACATACAGTATATTTTGTGTTATTGAAAAAAAAAAGGAAAGTGGTTGATATTATGATCCTGAACAATGGGACATCTACTGTCCATCATCATCTAGTGCCGTCCCTTCGGAAGGGATCGGCGGCTATGGACCTCCAACCTTCATCGCTTTCTGTCATGTAACCTCTCCGTAGTTAAGACCAGTCCATTTCTCGACATCATCATACCAAGTGATTCGGTGTCTACCCCTCTCTCGTTTACCCTCTACCATTCCTTTCAACGAGATCTTCTGCAATCCTCCTCCTCTCATCACATGACCAACATACACATCTACTGTTACAAAACATAATATTCAAACAGCACTCTTATCTTGGGAACTGAAATAACAATTTCCTCAATGATAAAGTTTGCAGGTTTGCAGGTAATCATAAGTGACGCGAAGTCAGGTGGAAAATCTAGCAAGCCTTTTCCAGCCTTGCCTGCCATATTAAGCGTAACATTTTGCACACCGGAAGATCCGTCGACTTTACCAGAAATGCAAGACATGACAGAGATAATTTCATATACCACTTCATATAATGTCTCCCGTTTTTTTCTTCAAATATCATAACTTGACTATTAGACAATACAGATCAATGGAATTTACTAATCAGCACGAAATAACACTGTACAATGCTAACAGTTTAGGTAGAAATGCTGATTGTCCTACATTTAGTCAATGGATGAGATTTGACATATTTTTCAAATATACTAGTTCTTCCCAAAGCTCTATCCCTACCCTCTGATTGACGCCGGTTTATACAAATGGCAGGTTAGACAATCTGAGCGTCCTACTTTCAAGAAAGTGCGAAATCTACACAAAATTAAGGGAAATTGGTGAGTTCGCGGGACTATACAGATAAGAGGTAATAAAAGTTGATCGGCCTTTATTTAGTACAGTATGAAATTCCGGAGATTGATTAAACTAATGAGTTAAAAACAAAACAATTTGCAGGTAAGAAAAGCTGATTATCCTAAACTTATTTAGTACACCAGGAAATTTCACAGATTAAATAAACCAATGAGTTTGTAACAATACAGTTAGCACGTTAGAAGAGCTGATCGGCCTACATTTAGTAAATGTTGACACTTCCCGACTGTTATCAAGTGCTAAATCAACATGTCTGTTTGTGGAGAGAAAATCAAACACAGATCGCAAGCACTCAACCAAGGTAACTACTTTGTCAAACAAAACAAAAAAGAGAATGTGTCTAAAGTGGGAGGTGTGAACATTGGGTCATCTGCATCTCGGCCTATTGGTTGTCAAGTTAATTACTATTCTATTTTTCTTTCTTACATTCTATCTTCATTCCTTCCTTCGTTTTCCCTTTTCTTTCTCATTTTTTCTTCTTTCCTTCCTCATTCCTCTTCTCAATCTTCTTTTTCTTGTGCGCATTCTTCTTCGTCCAATCATATCCCCTACTCATTCTACTACTACTACTACTACTACTTCTAATATTACACTACGAAAATCATCCAATAACGATGGAAACGCCATTAATCTCAACAACAATAAACAACTATATTTTCACTACTACTAGAACTACTACTTTACCACTACTACTACTACTACTATACTACTATTACTATTTCTCATACTACTATACTTCTGTTGCTACTATCATACTCCTAATATACTACTAAATTTATTACTACTACATGTATTGCTACTACTACTACAACTGCTGCTACCGCAACTACTACTATTACCACTACTACTTATAATACTACTACTTCTATGATTGTCTTTCTTTTTTTATTTATTTATTTCTTTCTTTCTTTTTCTTCTTCAATCTCCAAACTTACTCTTCTTGTCCAATATTCTTTACTTTTTTTTCCTACCATTTCTTCAAGTCTTTTACCTAGTCTCCTTTTCTCTATTAAGATATTTTGTCATCTTCTCTCTTTTCATTGGTATCATTGTAACTTCTCACTTTCACTGCTTTTAATCCTCCGTCTACTTTCTGAGGGCGAAGCGAGATCTATTCCATAACAAAAACTATCGGATGTCCTTTGAGGAAAAAGCAAGGGAAAGTTTCAACTCTCAAAGAAACTAAAATCCTCTCTTTTCTGTTTTCTTTTATTCATTAGGCCTACTTATCATGATGCCTTACTTTCACTTTTCGTCTTGTCTACGGAAAGAATATAGGAAATACAGGTATAATATCGCTTTCCCTTTTCTAAGTAACTGTATCGCTGGCCTGTTTCAAGGCTTTGCAAAGGTGCTTCTTACATCCCCAAGGACCAGTGTGTGTGTGTGTGGAAGTTTCGCACCTGGTCACGTGATCGATTCTACATGTTAAAAGGCGCCATTTTCACTTCCCAGAAAACGCCACGGAGCCGCAGTATACTCAATGGAGGACATCAGATATGGATTTTCAAAATAAATAATTCAGAGCTACACCTATGAAGAATTGAGAGGGGTTGTGAAAATTGGGATCCCTTTCAATTTGTTTTTAAAATCGCTTCCAAACAGGTTTTTTCTCATGTAATGACCAAACTCGGCTTTATCTGTAACTAAGGCGCCATTTTCATTTCCCAGAAAAGGCCACGCCGAGTTGGGGTATACTCAACGGGGAACACCAGATATGGGTTAACAATCAATAAC
Organism: Hemicentrotus pulcherrimus; assembly: GCA_003118195.1. Lineage (NCBI taxonomy): Eukaryota > Metazoa > Echinodermata > Echinoidea > Camarodonta > Strongylocentrotidae > Hemicentrotus > Hemicentrotus pulcherrimus. The sequence goes on from BEXV01001423.1 coordinate 61,970, forward strand.
TCAAAAGGAACACCTATAACCGATTTCGGTTGGTTGTGAAAAGTGGAATTCTTTTTTTTTTAAAATATATATAATAAATTCCATCTTCCAGGGAGCTTCTTTCACTATACAATCGCAAGAACTACGCTTTATCTGTAAGGCGCCACTTTTACTTTCCAGAAAAAGCAACGGAGACGCGGTTTACTCAACGGATGGTATAATAAGTATATGGGTTTCAAATACACAATTCACAGAACACCTTAGGATACGTCCTCTACCTGCAAGAAGGACACACTACCATTGGCAATACATACATGTAGATGTTACGGAGTTATTGCAGGCAGCCGATGGTTAATTTACAGAAGGGGTTTATGTGGAAACTGGGATCCCTTGGAGAGGGTTGAGATCTCGTACAGGTAAACGAATAATTTGTGGACTCTTTCATTCTTCTTTTATGTCAGTTTCGGAAAATTTATGATAGAAATGTTCCCTGAAAAAGATTTGTCGTCACAGGCCCTAAAAATAGCTGAAGGGTTAGGACCAAATTAGTGTTTGGACCTAATTCATGCCACCTGTGTGTGTAGTCTCATATACCAATATCTGTGTGTGCATGTAGGTGTTTTTTCATCAATAGTTAGTCAAGTTCTTATCAAGAATATGATCCCATTACCGTAAACAGTTTATATCTATTCCTAAATACTACATGTTCAAATCTTTCGAACGACTTCTAGACAGTTTATTTCACAATCTCATCGCATGATCGGAAGTTTGGAACCGAACTTTACCTTTATGGCGCCAATTTCGCTTCCCAGAAAAACGCCACGGAGTCGTGGTATATTGAGTGGAGGATATAAGATATGGGTTTCAATGAATAATTCAAAGGTACATGAGTTTGGGGTGGGGGTATGGATCCATAAACTAAAGATGGAGAAGGTTGGGAGTTTAGAAGACGCCGCCAGTACTTCAAAACCACGTTTCATATATCATCTACGTAACATGATCCACCGCATGACACTCTTCGGTGCATGGGGAGTTTTGTGGATACCATCCGGTTACCATGGTAACACAGAACTAAGCTTTTCTTTCTCGTGACCATGAAAACGATGATGAAAGAGGTGACGTTCATTGAAAGAAAAATGTGTATGCAAAAAAACCTATGATTTGACTGAAAACTCGAGTAGTAGACTGTGATGGATAGTACCCAGTAACAAAAATTAAAAAAAAAAAAATGGGAAAGAACAATTTTGTGTGTGTTCATGATCAAAATTAGGAAAATGGTGCTGCAAATTTGTTTTAAGGTTTCATTTTTCTTGGACACACTGTACAAGACACCTCTTGTAACATTATCATTAGAATTTTTATTATCATTATGATCATAACTACTAGTATTCATCTTTGATGGGGCAAATCAGGAGTCAAATGAGATCAGAGATTCAGAATGACATATTTTGTGCGAGCATGATCAAAATTTATCTCTCCTGATTAATGAGGTGTCTAGCATATTCAGAGTTACGACAGACATGATAGAGGAGTCAAGTGGGTTAGATAACACATTGTGTGCGAGCGTCGCCATCTTGGTGTCTAAAGGTCAGCTCTCTGGGAATTTAAAATATATTTATCTTTCATCCCACTTTAAGACGTCATTAGGCTAGGCAGAAGAATCAATGTGCCCCTTTAAGTTAAACAAAGAGCCAACCTTCCCCTTCCATTTGATAGTCTCAAACCTTTTTTTGAAACACCACGATAAGAAAAGGGTCCCCCCTCCGACCCCGATATATACCATCAACTAACTCTTGGAAAATTTAATTTACACCATCCTCTACCACCCTCCCTTCCCTTCAAATTGTCTCAATTAAAATTCAAATTTGAGAAATATCCCCCTCCCCCATATAAAGCCATGAATTCACTCCTTCAATACCATCAAGGGGGAATAACTTCACCCCGAACGAGGCACAATGACACATCGAGGCAATTTACCCCCCATTAACGAATGAATCAAGTAATGAATGAATGCATACCCCCCCCCCCTCCCATGTCCCTCCCAGGCCCCGTATAGCCTCAACCCACTCCTCAATCTCTCGTGTCTCTAGAGCCAGATATATAGTCCGTTTGTGCAAGCATGATCACAATCTTAGGTGTCTTAAGTACCGATCTCTGGTGATCTATTGTTTCTCCATCTTACCCTCTTTTTTCTGACACGTCGGAGGCGTTCTGTTCCCACTCGATACCCCTCTTGAGGGGGAACTTGTAGTCCCTGAATATTCAACAAATTCAAATACATGTACAGGATAACCACCAGGCGACATACGACACGCTTAAAGGTGTAGTATCGACTCTTTCCAAGAATTTGCAAAGATTTAGATGACTTTCATTAAACGTGATAGCTATTTCGAGCGATAAAGTCTGTTTGCAAACCGGTCTATTGACTAAATATTGATGAGGATTACATGCGTATACACACAAATTAATATATGCTACCGCCCACATATTTACCATGAAACTTGCACGGCCAAAAGCTTTTCTCATTATATTTGGAATGTACCCCTTTTTTAGGGAGCATTGTTAATATGACATTCTTTAAAAACTGTCATTCATGAAATAAGAGAGCTAAAAAAAATTATTAAAAAAAAAAAATCATCATTCTTTTTGTGATCTTCCAGATTTTTATTCTATTCATATTTAAAAGGATCGTTTAACAATGCTCAATCTAAGATACACGGTCCTACATGTAACCAGTGTCTGTGATATGGTGTAATATTGAAGCCATAAAAAAAATTGCGCTTCAAAATGATCAAGAAGTGCCTCAAAAAAGTAAAAAAAAACTTTTAGTGACCGCTTTTACCATACTCGTTTTCCCCAATAGACTGTAGTTTTATGAAAACCGTTCGGCGAACGGTTTTCAAAATTTGTAATTCCAATCATTAATATCTTGATAATCAGACAGGCGATCGGCTTGTAAAAGTCATGGAGTTCCTGACTGACCTAAAGGTCTATAATTATCATTGCAGCATGAGCTAAATCAAGGATTTTTTTCCAAAGGATCAATGACAAAGTTACCGGATCCCTTTAAACTGAGTAGCAAAAAGTACACCCAAGAATGGTAAGGTTTATGGAATGTCACTTTGTGAAGGTGGATCGCATCAAATTTACTCTCTCTTTGTAAGTGTCCCGGTTTACAAAGGGCCCTTCTGGTCAATACCCCTTTTCCCTTTTCTAAGACTTAAGCCACACATGCAAGCACAGTATGTGCAGTGCATCCTGAAGTCGATAGCAATAAAGATACAATTTCAGTCTGAAAAAGTTAACCCAATCGTTATGAAGCGAAAACATTGGTCGAAGTATAAAAATTAAATAATGATAAACAAATAGTCACAAAAATTGCTTATTGATTCGCGGAACATGAACGGTCGATAAGTGAGCTATAGCCCGTAGGGAAATAAGAGAAAACAATGTCACACGATTTAATATCAAGCTGCAACATGTCGATGTTCTGTTCGTGTTTGATATACTTGTGGTGTTATATTTCAAAAGTATCTTTTCCCTCCAGCCTAGATTTTATCAACCTTCATGATAATTTGTTGTTGTTTGTTTTTACGTTTTCGCTTCTTTTTCTTACAAAAAGCTCTCAACAATAGGGTATAATTTGATTGATAAAGTGCATTGCAAGAAGATACAAAAGCGAGGGGTACTATTATGAAAAGGCGCTTAAGTATTCAAGGAAACTCTTACTACCGGGCACCCCATTAATTACTTCATCTGGTTGGGAGTGGCAAATGTAGATCATTTTACCAAAGGACATTAGTGCTGCAGCGGGACTCGAACCGTACGTGAACAGTAATGATTCACAGTCTGGTGTCGTATCCACTAAACAACGACACCTCGTCCGTGATAAGGCGCTAAAGCTTTCAAGACATTTCTTCCTTCCGGGTTGTACGTGTACCCATTAATTACTTCACCTGGGTAAAGAGAGTAAATTCTATGTTTTAATTTGCATCCAACGGGTCCCTGCAACAACAGAAAATCATTTTTCATCTCCATTCTTGCTAGAAAACATTCGATTGTAACTAATTATCAAACAGAACTCCTACCGGTCATCTTTTATCAAACAATGACGCATTGTGTCGAGACAGGCAAACTACAGTCAAATGCCGAAATTAACCAACTGACTCCTGGAACCTGGTGGTTCCTGCATTAAGCCAAGGGTATTAAACAATTCAGTAATCAATGGGTTAAGAGGACCGAAAGTAAATATTCCTACTTGACTATGGATACAAGTTAACTCTGGTACTTCATCTCCCCTTTTTCCTCCCAATCGTCCCAATCGTTGTAAAGAGAGGCTCTCCACCTTTCTCCCTAAGGGATATGATATGGTAAATACACACTTGATACATTTTCGACCCGGTTCTTCTATGGCCCTTTTCTCCCTATCTCTTACTTGTCGTCCTCTTATCTCTTCTTAAACTATTAAAGGTAGAATCTTAAAATTCTTGTATTAAAGGTACTATGTACCATTTGCAGGCCAAAGAATTAAAAAGTTAAATTCCAACTGCATTTGAAACATAATACTAATTTAGAACTTCCCTAAAAAAGGTGGTGCTTGAAAATGTCTTCAAGTAGGAAAATAACGACTATTAGTTGTCAAATCGATTTTAGGGCTATAGAGCCCAAAAGTAATAGTCTTAATTTTCAGACAATAATTGTACCGAATGGTCATACGTTTTATGCTGCGCAAAGATTCAATTAGTTTAATCTTGGCCATCACAAGAAGTGGGTTATCAATGTAGACAAATGCTCATGTACCCTTTACAACTCTTTTCATGTATGTTATTACCAAAGAAGAAAATTCATTCCACGGCGGGACTCGTACCACGAACTATGTGATCCACGGTCCGGTGACGAATCCACTAAACCACGACACTTTTAAGCCCATCTGTACTAGTTTACAGGAGGGATTAGACCACCCTGCAAGGTCACTGTCAGGTGGTTATCTCATCAAATCAGCTCTCAATTAACATAAGAAAAAGAGGATCATGGGGGACCAATGGTCACCGATTAGACATTGTTTGCTGTATATAGAGGGCTCAAGTAGCTAAAAGTAGTGCAGTGGAGCTTTAAGAAAAAGAAGAACTGCACAGGAACCTCTTGGTTAAGATTTCCTCAAATACCTAAGGGCAGCATCCTCTGTATATCTTGGATCTGTACATGCAAAGCGTGCAGATGAATATTAATCTGGTTGGTAATTGAGATATGGAGATAAGATAGCGATATCTTCATTACGCCCAAATGCATTTTTCATAAAGGCTCAGATGTAGGTCCTCATCGTAAGCTAAATCCTAGTTTGCAATAAAGGAAACGTGGAATATATTTTCAATTATAGAAACTTTTAAAATAGTTTGAACTTTAACTGACACCTTATACAGGCCTATGCACTAAATGAGATTTGAAGATTTAGAAAAATCTCATTGCAATAAATACACGAAATTTCGAGTTTTTGATGACAGTGAATTTTACATTGTCATAGTATCACTATCCCAAATTTCAAGATGAAATTTTCGTTATGATTATCATGTAGAAGGGGTTTAATATGGATGTAAATATGGAATGGACTTCAAACGAGTTTGCAATCAAACTTCATAACTTGTATTGACATTGGAAAGGCATACGCAGTAATACCTCATCAAACGAGATCTGAAGATAATTATGATAATTGCATTATGAATTTCACATCGAATGAAAGATACATCGAAAGTTAAAATCTTAAAATGTTAACCCATCGAGATTATTTCATTCTCATAGGATTATTAGAGGGACGACCCGGTTACAGAAAACAATGAGTTAAAATGCATTAGAGGCGTCGTTGTCGATCAGATACATTAAGCCCCATCGCACCGAACTAGTTCTCTAGAACTTTGAGCCTGTTCAAAATTGTCCCCGTTCTGCGTTTAGACGGAATGACAACGTACTTAAAACGAGGAGAACTTACTACAAACGGACTGATTGCCGAACTATGAACGGAATTGCCGTACTTCGATCCTACTAGGAACGTGTTACAACGTGCTGTGGTCGAGCACCAGTTAGCAGCAGCAAAGCCCCCATCACACCAAACTAGTTTTCACTACGTTCCGGAACTGTCCTAGAAAACCGTAACAAACGGGTAATGTTAGGGGTAGAATGTGTAAATAATATCTATAATACGACCCTAGATCGTTCATAAACAGTCCTCAATACGTCCATATCGTCTGTACCCATCCACAGTCAGTTCATATCATGTTCCGATGGGGTAGATTTGCCATTTCCAAGCAGTCCAAGCCAGTCCGTTATCAGTTTGAACCAGTTATTAACTAGTTCTAGTTCCCAATACGTCCAAACCATTCTAACTAGTATAACACGTTCCTAGTAGGACCGAAGTACGGCAATTCTGTTCGTAGTACGTCCATCTCGTTTAAGTACGTTGTAAGTCCGTTTAATTGCAGGACGGGTACAATTTTGAACAGGATATAAGTTCTATAGCACCCTTCCCAGTCCAAGCCCGTCCAAAACGTTCTTAAACAGATCGTAAACAGTAATGTTGCTTCTACGTTCACTCCGTTCGCACACTGTTTGAGCACGTTTGGCAACATTTTACAGAACATAGTGAGAACTAGTTTGGTATGATGGGGGGCTTCACTTGAATGTCTTGATTTGCACAGCTTGAATCGTTTAAGTTGAACGGAATAAAGGTCAGGACGTGATTCCACACGCTCTAGGAGCGCGTTCGAACGCACTTAGAACGAGATGAGGACGAGCTGAACTGTCTCTGAACTTGTTAGAATGGGTTCGGTCATATTAGGAACGAAGTAGACCTAGTTAATAACGGGTATTAACTGACTAGGGACTGGCTTGGACTGCCTGGAAATAGCCAATTTACCCGATCTGAACTTGATATGAACTGACTGTCGACGGGGTAAAGACGAGATAGACGTACTGAGGACTGTTTATGAACGAACTATGCTCGTATTAGAGACATTATTTACAAATTCTACTCTGACCACAACCTGTTTTACGATTTTCTAGGACGGTTCCAAAACGTAGTGAGAACTAGTTTGGTGTGATGGGGGCGTTACCGGACTGTGGATCACAAGGTCCGCAGTTCGAGTCCCGCCGCAGCACTAAGGTCATTTGGCAAGACATTTATCTAATCCACACTCGACCCAAGTGATGTAAATGGGTACCTGGCAGGAACCAATTCCTCGAAATGCTATGAAATGCTAGAGCACTAATGGCAGCCATGCTAAAGCCAGGGTAAAAGTTGCGGAGCGCCAGGAGTGTCAAGACTGACAGACATGAGCGCTACAGAAGAACCCACTATTATCATTATGATTATTGTTATGCTAACAATTTCTATCATGGCTCAAAACAATGGGAGTAATCATCTATTCAAATTGAGTCGTTAGGAGACGAGTCTGTTTCTACTCTCAAAGTCAAATGGAGCACACATCAATTGATGTCTGCGATATGAAGTGGGTGGTGTTTGACCGCAAGGTGTTTTATGACTTGTCTGGTTTAAATACAATCGTAATGAAATGAGGATTCAAACATTTACGATTCATCACCCATTGGCGTAAATGAAACTCCGTTCTGGAAATTCATGCATAATATGTGCAGGTGTGTATTAAATTCTTATAAACCCAAGGCAATGTTCGGAACATAACATATACAGGCATTAAATATGATTCCTCGTGAGAAACTCATCCCTGTATTTAAGCCTCCTGAATTAAAGAATTTGAGAGATGATATGTGATCACTTTTATCTATCAAAATGTATGTAAATACAACATCTTAGAAGAATATATACTGTTGCACATAATGGTTATACTTAGTATCTTTTTGGATCTTTTTTTTTCATGAGGTGATTTTGACAACTATGGTTTAATCTTGGTAGATAAAGTATTTATCTTTTTAGAACTTTGCAGATCAATTTAAAGAGTCATAGAAATTGATCAATAAAGTTCTGAGAAAGTAATAAACATTGTCTTTTAACAATGAACCATAATGTCGCAATCGCTTCATGAAATGATAGAAGCAACAAATATTCTAAATTTATTGGTAAAAAGGTATGTTTAATAATCTCAGAAGCTAGTTGAATTGTTTGTTGAAACGTGCTATATCGACCAAAATGGCGACAGTTTTATGCAGTATATCCACGGAGAAGGAACCTCTACTTATATTAACCCACACAGTGACCAAAATGGAACACACATAATAATAGCGTCTATATTGAAAAGTATCACACGAAGTGCAAAGGAACGAGATTTGTCATATTCCATTGATGAATAATTCTTTTATGTAGAATGTCATTGCGGTAAAAATCAACTATGCAGTCCTTTCTTAATTGTCTGTCCTATCCTTTTTATTCTGCCCCAAGGTTAATACATATTTTGCCATCGCTCTTTCTTTTGTTGCTTATTCTTATGTTGATACCAATTAACCGCTCATTACTTAAAATGGAACATCGGCACTTATACAATATTCCGAAGTATACATATTTCAACATTGAGTCAGCGATAATTTGGGAACCTCCGTCATTAGTGCCAGAACCATTTTCTTTCATTTTGTATGAAATATCCGAGCGCTTTTGTCGACTGCATTAAACGGTAGAAGTCGACGGTTCTAATGTGTTTAGGATGAAAATATTGAATGATTGCTGAGGAATATTTTTATTGTACGCTTTTTGATGATGTGAAAGAAAAGTGAATTACCGTATGAGTCATGGCTTTCTATATGGTCCAAGTTTCGAGCGGATTTCGCATGACAATAGTAAAGTGGACTTGAAGGTTATGTGACTCAGACCGAGCAATATGGTTGTACTCTACTATTATTGTTATTCTCTCTGTATTATCTCTCTCTTTCTCCTCTCCCTTTCTCTCTCTCTCTCTCTCTCTCTCTCTATGTATATCCCCTCATCCTCTATTTCTCTCTCCCCCTCTCTCTCTCTCTCCCTTTCCTTTCCGCAAATCTCGTCTTGAAAGGATTGTGTTTTACAGAAGTTCGAAGCATTCGCTAATAATGCATACCCACACAATCATAACACGAGATAGTAATTTTATTCATTCTCAAGATAAAGCCAAGCACTGTACCGAAAAATATATATTCCATGATTATACCAAAAAAGATTGCAATTTACAACGATTTCTTCAATTTGCTTTGATTTTCTTTCCTGCACGAAGCTCTAAAAAAAGAGAGCAAATATCATTTCCAATTGTAAGAGATTTGTTCAGCTATTATTAATAATCAAAATTCCAACGCTTTATCAACCTTTTGATAGGGATCGGTCCATTTTATTCCACTAGATTTTGTATCCAGATATCATTCCACTTCTCCTAATCACTATGATGGCGCAATTTGTATGCAGTAAGAAGAGTCATTACAAGAGATCGACTAGAAACACACGCAGCTTAGCTAAACGTGTCAGAGGGCGGGGAAAACAGAGTATTAATTTAGAAAATTATTTAGAGATGGTCTTTAGACAGAAACATCGTGACAATAATGTAATTTGTGATCTATATCTTTATCCTTCTTTTTTTTTCTCTCTCTCTACCTTTAAATTCCTCAACCTCTCTCTCCTCTTCCCCTCTATCATTCATCTTACTC
>BEXV01001424.1:0-23763 GCA_003118195.1 Hemicentrotus pulcherrimus
TTTTTTTTCTATTCCGTGCTGGTGTTAGAAATTTAACACCCCGGTTTTTGCAGTGTAGTTATATTGCCCACACATCCATCCCAGAGGTTGCTCAAGCTGCTTACATTGTTATGTTAATACCCAAGGTTACGCCAATATGCCGTAAGGCAGTGAAGACAGTCAAGGTAAAACTACCTTTGGGTATCATTACAATAAAAATGTTCATTATTAAAATCATGATTTTTGGCAGAATTCCTTTTAAATTTTGAAAATGATCGTTCTGGACTTCTCCATAGAAAAGGTAAATAAAAGTCATTGTACATAACGAGGGCCATACTTGCATATTATGATCAAGAATTGTCCCCTGTTTCAAAGAGCGCTCTCCTTATCCTGTAAAATGTACAATAATTCTGTAACCAAATGATCAAACGAAACTGAAGTCAACATGAAATCAATTTTTCATTGTCATCTTATGGCTGGGTACACTTTTGTTTTGTTTCTTTCTTTCCTTTATCAAATCGCGTTTAGACATTGTAATAATTATTATGATTATATTTGTAATGGGATTGCAGTAATGTGAGTAGAAATCAAAAGTTAATTCTTGGCGCTTCGTAAAGTAATTGACTTAGTTAAACGACGGCCATGTAGCATAAAAGTAACGGTTTATTGTATCTCTAACATGTGTATCGTAGCTTTTCAAAATGTATCGTATCTCAAATCAATAGTTACTTTTCAATAAATACTACCTGACGATTAATTTTATGTTAAAGATAGAAACAATGCATGGTAGTAGATGATCACACTGCCTGTGCACACAGTCTGCCCAATGCACACACACACACACACAACAGCAGTCACTTGGTAGAAATAGTAATTTTCGTATTTTTTATTTTTTTTAACTGAACAATATTTTACAATTTTTATTACGCATATCTTTCAAGCATACCTTTAACTACAATTCTGTGTAGTTCATCGTTATAGGCATGTGATGTGGGAAATATGTTAAATGTATAATTAGAATATTGTATTTTCAGCCATGTGTGACATACCCGCTGATCGCCCATTGACTGTTATTCTTCGTGGTGAAAATGCACCTCAATGTATAAAACTCCCCTACAAAAATGCAATATCCTCATGTGTTTCACTCATTGAATCAATTTGTTGTTTACACTCAAGGTAGCCACAACTGAGCTGGGGTCACCAAACTAACTTCTTTTTACTCTAAAATTCAGTCCCTGTGGAATGATATGGCCTGTTTAATGGTTTTTCGGAAAATCGTCATAAATCCTCAAATCTGACATTTTTTAAAAGAAAACTATACTGTGATGTAGCTGAAAGTCTGCAAATTCTTATCGTTTGATCGGTTTTTCTTAATAATTTGTGAAACATATGAGGAAATAGCTGTAACGGTGATCCAAGTAATTTCCATCTGCATATTTTATTGGCATTGCAAAAATATTTGGAATTTAATGTTAATATTTGGTGTAAATATGATCTATAAATATATGATTCTAAAAAATGCCAACAAAATCAACTGTTTGACTTATCTATATATATAATTGGCTGAAATAACCTAATTTGCATATTTGATTAATATTCATAATTTTTTTTTTCTTCAAATTTTTTTTTTCCATACCTGTATAATATACTTAGGTTTTACTGATGTATCATTTTTGGTTTTGATTTGATTTCATATGCACTTAGTTATTTTCACAACTTGTTCATATCTGCAGATTCCTAAAAATGGCAAAAAATGACTTATTTCGTTTGCTTCTGTTTTCAAAATGGTAATAGATATATGAATTTTCTTTTTTGTATTTTTTACCACAAAGATGATATTTTAGTGTCTGATAATTTAATTTATTATTTGTGTCCAAGACAGGGATGAATTAAGTTTTCAACTTTGTCGAATTTTCCCTTTTTAGCCAATTTGACCATTTCTGGCAACACAACGCATTGACCGATTTCAATTCTGTTTTGTGTTTTTTGAAGCTTTCATATAGCTTGATCATTTGCAATCATCAAATAACATATGTTTGTTATACTTATTTTGGGTGTGCTAAACCTAATGGTAGGATACAATTTATAACTGAAAGATTGATTTTGAAGACAGATTATAACTTGGATTTTACGTTAAATGGCCCTGATTTAACTTCCATATTTTTGTATACGTGACCATGTATTGCATTGCAGACAAAAGAAATGGCTCAGTATTGTCATGGCAACAACCCATGTGACTTCACATGCACAGGAGACACAGTATATTGTTCTGAAGGTCGAAGCTATGCTTATGCTGAATATGACTGTGAGTTTGTACTGCCCTCTGCACACACGAGGCGTCAATTCGATTGCGTTTTTACGTGCGCTAATCAACCCTGTGACGCACCAATCCCATACCCTTCGAATTTACCGCATTGTCTGAACGGCTCATTTTGCATGTACCTCTCATACGATATTACTCTCATATCACGTGTCCAAGACGACACCAGACGCTGACGCAGTCCTACGTCAACTAATAATAACGCCTCGTGCGCAACAACTTATTTACCAGTGACGGGAATGATGAGACATCGTACCACAAGCGAATGCACAATGAATATTGCACATGGCTAAGAGTGTGCTTAGGCTAATGCTTCCATATCTTGAGTGGCGCAAGTAATAATGCAATAGCAATGACGCCTCGTGTGTGTCGACCATAATGTAGCTACAGGGTTTAATAAAATGTAATGTAACTTTGAGAGAAAAGTCATCTAAAGAAGAAGGGGAAAAGTGGTGGCATTTTTTTTTAAGAGACATTTTATGAGGAACCTTTTTATAAAAAGCAACTCTAACTCCAAATTACTGGTTCTTTTTTGTTCCTTCTTCCTAGGTTGATTTAATTTTATTTCCGATTTTTGATACCAACATTTTGTAAAATAGCTGTTTAACTTATTTAATTTTGCTATGTATAAATCGATACCATAGGGTATGTATCGAATCAATAGGCATTTTATAAGTTTTTTTTTTTTTTAGTGCATTTGTTTCTTTAGGCTCTAGTAAATTACATTTGTCATCATGATAATTAATGACGTAAACATAATTGTAGATGATTACTATGGTAATTATCTAGTTTCCTTAATGGAAAATTAATTCATATTATACTTCCCCCGCTCGCTATATTTTTGCTTTTTCATTAGGTGGTGAGAAATGATTTGGTTTTCAATTTATTAAATGACACTAATTCTCATAAACTGTGGCTCTTAGCGTGTGGGATTGTCCATGTTATTAAATTAGTTCGATTGATGAATACCATTATGCTAGAGTCTTTGAGGCAAACGAAAACTGTCGCTGGGATACAAAATTTGCTCGAGTGACATTATTAATTCAATGGTATGAATTGGTTAATAATTGAACACCAAGTTGGCAGTGTGCCAGACATGAGCGCTATACAAGACTTCACTATTATCATAATTATTAGATATCCCATAATCACACCGCCAAAGCGACTCATAAATAAACAAAATTTGGATATCGTTATATTTTGTTCGGTCTGATTTCAGTTCGATGTAGGTTTCGTTCGCTTGAGCTTGGTTCGCGATCAGGGTTAAGTTGGGTTTAGGGTAAGTTTTAGTGTTAGTATTTGGTACAATATTGGAGCCAGGCTTGATGGTATTACTTCCATGAAAATTGGAAATCGACCCCAGAGCGATAGGCCTGAGAATCGTTTCATAAAACCGTCATAAGTGCATTTTCACTGACATCCCAATTCGAACGCGCGTTATATTTGATAATATTTGATACACGCGTTGGAATGGGTAGTTGGCAAATATGTACTTATGATGGTTTCGTGAAACGCTGACCTGGTTACTTATTTATGCATACTTTTTCGCACAAAAAATTCTCTTATCGACTGAAAAACTTGCCAAATGATTGCCCGACATAGCAAAAACTTGTGAATGTTTGCAAATTGTATTTTTATACCTAGATGCCACATAGGGTTCGGAAGAGAAGCATGTTTACATTCACAAACATACATACAATACTACTATTGTCGACGAAGCATATTAGTCGTGCAATAAAATTGTATTATATCAAATTCATATCGTCTCCAAATAATATTGTTCAAATAATTAGAGCAATTTCTGCTGTCTGGTTTAAACGTAGGTGTGTGGAATGGAACCGGAACACCACCTCCAATTCAAGAGACTACTCCAGCCTTGGTAAATAAAGCGTTTTCTTTCTTTTAGATATGACATTATATCAAAAGGTAATTCCTTCTTCTTCTTCTTCATCTTCTTCTTTATGTATGTACGGGAATTTGTCCACATTGGGACTTTACGCAAGAACACTTTTTTTGTATCATAATGACAATGACGTATGACACTGTTCTCTTATGGTCTAGAATAAAAATTGATTATGATGAAGTGACCTTTTCATTTAAATACGTTTATATTTTGATCAATTTAATAATGAAAGATTTGATCTTTGAAAATTATATTTACTTACAGGTCTATTAGACGTAGCAAATATGTCGCAACAATACTTATTCTAAACGGGACTAATCAATCATGATCTCACTTAAATGGTATCAATGTTTACAACTGAAGTATTTGAATACCATGCGAAATGTTGCTGAGAAACTTAAGTATACAAATCACCTAGAAATATACTTTGTTTTATAAGTTAGTAGTTCCCTGTCGAATACTATATTTATAATATTAATCTTGAAACATTAGTTCTGTTTCGGTATTTTGCAAGTTTAAATACACTTACAAATAACATATAAACGACTTGTTAGTAGACTATTCGACAAGCCTGCATGAGCTCTCATAAAATATAGCTCTCACGGAACCCGAGTCCGGACTAGGCTCCATAAGGGCCGTCTTTATTTGGAGGATACTCCTTATCCGTTTGCTCATTAAATTCCGGTAGGTGAACTTTCTTTAGGTTGATTTATAAATACAAGCTGCAAACAATTTTATTTGAAAGTGAGTGATACACAGAAGTCCATGGCTGATACACTCGTTAGCAACATAACCTTTATCATTATATTTTATCCTTACCATGCTTTTCTTATCACCATTTACTTTAAATGGTCAGTATCAATCAGCACTTAGTGTACCACAATTTCACTGTCATTACAGGACCCTACCACAGACACAACGACAGTTGCTGATGCGATGACAACACTTCCTACAACAATATCGCAAGTATCGGACCAAGCTACATCAACTCCATTGGATCCTCTCACACCGACCTACACTAATGCAGGACCACCAATGGCACCTGACATTACTACTAGTATGTCACTATCATCGACGCAGCTGACTACATCGGTAAATACATTGGTAAAATGCAAATATCGACTTCTTTGAGGGCCGGGCACGGTTAAAATTATTGCCCAGGATTATCTCAAATTTTGACCGTGTCACTGAGATGAATTCGAGCGGCATCGTTAAGTCTCGAGATCACTGAGGAGCTACATGTTTAACCGTGAACATAAAAGCGAACAGTCGATATTTCTTTGATTGTCAATATTGACGAAATGTTTTTTTTTCGAAATATATTTACTATTATGTAGGACATTTCCTAATCTAAGAGCAGTGTGCGCATATGCGTGTATCCGTAGTAGACATCCACCCACGGATAACCACCACAGTCAACTACCCCGTAGGCCAACTACCCCCTAGGACCACTGCCCACAGAGCAACCACCATCTAGGACGACTACCCCCAGGACAGCTACCCCCAACCAACTACCCCCAATCAAATACCACCTAGAACAACTACCCCCTATGACATGTACCCCCAGACAACTACCCCCTAGGGAAGATGTCCTGGGGGTAGTTGTCCTACAGGATGGTTGTCGTAGGGGGTAGTTGTCAGGGGGTAGTTTTTCGGGGTAGTTATCCTAGGTGGTAGTTGTTCTAGGTGGTAGTTGATTGGGGGAATAGTTGTCCGGGGGAAACTGTCCTAGGGGCAGCCGTCCTAGAGGATGGTTGCTCTAGGGGGCAGTTGGCCTAGGGGGTAGTTGCCTTAGGGGTGGTTATCCGGGGGTGGATGTCCAGGCGGTAGGTGTCCTAGAACTCAAATAAAATATCCATTATCTGGTATCGAAAAACAAAATATCAAATATCATATCACAGTTTATGGACAACACGTGTTCATCCGTCAACCCAGACGAATTAACATTTCCTCTTTAATACAGGGTTATACAATTATAATTGTTTGTACTAGTAGTTGTGGTACAGTGGTTCATTGACTTTACTCTTTCAATCAAAATCGCAAATAAACAGTTGCGATCGATATCAAGCCATTGATTTGAATCGATCGCGACTGTCTGGATAAGGTCCAAAGCCAATTATTTTACTTGCAATCTTCTCCTTTTTTTTGTGGCTGGGGGGGGGGGGGGGGGGGGNNNNGGGGGGGGGGTAGCGGTGCATGTGCCCCCGGATCACACACTGGCTTTAATCTGAACTGTTTACTTTGTGTACGTAGGTCTGCGGCGGCGCGGTGTCTGATGAGGCTCGTGGGGACCTGTCGTCTGGAAACAAGCTGTGCGGCTCAACCTTCAAGTTCCACTTCGGTTCAGTGAATGATAGAAATGGTAGGGCCATGTACAAAATGTTAATTCCTTTCTACAATGAGCGACACCCTTGTCATGATCTACGGACCTTAGTGCTTAAAAGAAGCCTCCACTTTTATTACCAACCAACTTGTGTGCCCTAATCACAGGGTACACTCTAATTGAGCAATGGCTTCTCGAAAAAAAAGGCATTCAGTTTTTTTCAATAACGGATCTGACGTGTAGATTCTCAAAATGGATATTATGACAAAATATGCACGTCAAAATGTGTTTATTGTTAGCAGGGCAATCTAAGGGCAGTACGCGTATCTCTTGTTGAAGAAAACCTCACCCAAGCAAAAACTTTATTCGTTCTGAGAGATTTAATATATTCTTGCCCATTAATCTATAAGATTCTCCACCAAAGTGTAAAAGAGTCGCATAAGCAAGTTTTTACATAAGGAATATTGTACATCGCAGGGCAGGAATACGTCTTATTTTTTTTAAAGAATACCTACACTTATTCTTTGGGGGTGAGGTCTCCTTTAATGTCATGTGCATCTATTGCGTCCTTGCACTGTACGTTCAAGCAGAGCTATGCTCAGTCTATATCTTTCGATATACTGGCTAGCTGTCTATGGTCAATTTCATGCCTGAATTTTTTAGTAATCAGAGGTCTAGAATCTTGATACGCGGTGTGTGACACTCTCCCTTTCTGTCTCATCTTTACCGAACAGTGACCGTCCACCACGCCTACACAGACCGGCAGGATATCCAAGATGGCGCAAGAATTGTAAAGCTCACCGAAAACGCTGACGAGAACAACATTGTCAGCATCATTAGCTCAGTGATCAAGATCGAACTCATTGACGGCAACACGACCATCAATCTCTCCAATGGTTCTGTGCAAATAACCTTCATGATGCAGTCTACCGAAGGCTTCCCCCCAACGGTGAGACACAAACTTGCCACAAATGCGACATGCCACACACTTATGCCATATGTTTATATAGTCATGTATACGCATATGTTGAGGGCAAGTGAATCTTAGCAAGATTGGACCAACTTCTTATATCTCAATGATATATATATATCATTTCAACTGCGAGAAAAGTGATTGAGTGCGCAGACATGGTAACCTTTGTCTTTGCAGTTTTGAAATGACAACGCCGTCTTCTCTTGTGAAAATGACATTGTTCTGGGGCGAATTTTGACCAAAAAAATCGGCACACATACTCCCTGCAATATAAGGAATAAGATGAAACCAAGGACAAGAGGAATACAATAGAAACTTTTTTTTTAATTCCGAGATAAATGTTAGGTGCGTATAAAATATGGCTCCCCTTCCTATATAACACCACGAAAGAGGGAAATCGAGACCGATACCAAACCGAACAACAACTGACATTACACTGACTAATTGGATTGCTGAATAATGCCGACGACCAGAGACATGCCAAGGATTGACCATCACGTAAATCTTTCATAATAAGAATAGTTTTCTGTTTCGTTATCAGGTACTATTCAACTGTTTCAAAATTTTGTTGACAAAATTAGGCTCATATGCCTGGTGGGTCATGAGATGAAAAGTAAAACAAAGTTGGTGACAATAAGGCACGGAAGCCTTTTAAAATAATGATCTATTATTTCAAGAGGATTTATTATTTATATCCTGTATAGTCTTACATTATCATCATCCTAAATATTGAATATTATCATCTACATCATTAATATAAGATTATGTCGTATGTTATCATTCTTGATGTTGTTACCATTATCATCATTGATATTACAATTATCATTATTATCATTACTATATACTACTTCTACTACTAAAGATGCTGCTGCTGATCCTACTAGTTCTACTAGTATTATCATCATCACCATCTTTTCTATTTTTGTTGTTTTTTTTGTTGGACAAAACTTTGCTTGATTACATTAACATTAAAGTGTCAGCTCCTTAAAGCGGAATAGTCCATCTATACTCCAAAATGTACTATGATGGATCCACCGTTTCTGATAACAATATACGCCCGTAGCTAAAATGTTATTATCTCTCTTAGTTTATGTTTTTTGTATTGTTTTATTATGTAGGACGGCTCCAATGGGGTGCACTGTGCTTACCAGGTCAACGGCAGGTAATCAGACCAAGAAGTTACATCAGACGCGGTTCGAAATATTATATATGGACTGTAATGACGAGTCATGTCTGATTTGCAATGCGTTTGAGCATTTTCGTAAGACATAATGATACGTCAAAATTTCGAGCTGTAACAATAAACCAATTGACAAAAATGCATTGCAAACAGGAGTATTGACTTATAATTGAAGTATTGACATACATTGTTTTCTCGNGGGGGGGCGAATTCAAAATAAGCGTGTAATCCAACTTTGTATAATAAGAGTAACATGATTATGTTTAAAAGTATAATGCTTGCTCCAACATTCAATATAAGTTCTGAATACCAAGATTGATACATCGAACGTTTCAACACGTTACCAAGAGTCTTTAATTTACATTTTTTATTTGTATTGTACGCTTGTGTATGATTTTGTAAAATATTTGTGTACACTAGTGTTTGGTCAACTGATGGCATCCAGGTCGTCTCTGTCAACTCTGATTCGGTTGTGTGCAACAGCAGTCATCTGACTAGCTTCGCTGTTCTGCTCTCTCTTAAGGTAAGCCATGATTGTTTGTTGCATTATCTGCTTTAAAATAAAGTTCAGTTCTTGTCGTGCGTTCGGGATGAAAAAAGAAACATGGCATGAAATGTCTTACATGCAGAACGAATCTTTTAACTTGAAAAAAAAGTGTTATCATTTTCATTCTCATTTGTCATGTAGCCGCCTGAAGGAGTCAATGCCCAAATACAGAGCTACCTGTCCTACATCCTTGGTGGCATTTCTATCGCCTCTTTGGTTCTTGCTCTATTCATCTACTTTGTGACTGGGTGAGTGATATTTTTTTATGGCGTCCCGCAGTAATGTTTGGGCTCACCTTAGCTGCTCAGGGCCAACTGGTTGTGAAGACAAGATCAGCTGGCCATGCAGAGCTGAGGTGAGCATTAACATTATCGCGGGACGTCCTTCACCAATGAGCTTCTGGAACCCGGTGGTTTCTGTAAAGGTGTTATTGTCTGTAGTGGATAAATCACCGGAATGTGAACCACGAGGTACGTGGTTCGAATCCTTTAGATACCCTTTTGTTCATGTAAAAGAAATAATGATCAGAGTATGTGATATGCCATTGCACTCTTTCCTAATATAAAAAGGTGTTCTTAATGCTATGGTCACATTACCCGAAAGTAGCCTGCTCGGCGGCCAAGCGGCGAGTTTTTAAGCCAATTTTGCCCGGCCTCCGTGCGGCGGCCGCCCAGGCACCGCTTGTTTTTAAGGCATCGCTCGGTCGCTGCTGAAGTTTTAGCGCGGAGTTAAAATTCGGGCGGCGCCTGCTCACTTTCACTCGTCGCCCAGAATAAGCTCGGTGACCGGGCGGTCGCCGCCCGGGCGCCGACCTAATCGAGCTTTCACCGTCGAGCGATCTAGGTCAAATCTCGAGCAGTCGCAGCCCGGTCGACGCTGGAAGATCAGTCGGTCACTGGGCGGCGAGTCCAAAATCGGCCGGCAGCCTTTGACCTAGCGGCTTCGATTTTTGACCTAAATCGCTTGGCGGCGAACGCTCGATTAGTTCGGTACCCGGGCGGCGAACGGCCGGGCACCGAGCGTATTTTGGAACCCAGCCAATCACTGGCCGGCCGCCGGGGAATATCTTTAAAATCAGCCGGCGGCTGGTAGTAGACTGTTCGGGAATCGGTGGGTCACCGGTCGGTCACTGCCGGGACACCCCGCGTAAAAACCTCGCGATTTCGCCCAGTTTTGACCTAAAATCGACCGGCGACCGACGGGAAATTGGCAGGGCACCGCCCAGGCATCGCTGGGGCTCTATAGCCTGTTCGACTTCTCCAAAGAATCGCTAGGCGATGCCTAAATCCCAGCGGCGACCGAGCAGGCTACTAATTGGTTGGTCGCCGCTCTGATTTGTGACCATAGCTTTAAAGCTATTGAAGTTGCCTGTAGTCGATTCGGAACGCCTATATCATCATTTTTCTGTCAGGTAGAACATTAGTCCTTTCTCTTCCACCCCTGAAATAAAATGTCTAATGGTTTGTTACAGAGCCTGGAAGATGCTGAAGATTCAGATTCACATGAACCTGGCAATATGCACGGCCCTTGGACAGATTATTTTTCTTAGCTTGGCTGAGGCAACAGAAAATAGGGTGAGAATTTTAGTCTGCTCTTATTTTCTCAGAACCATCATGACCACTTCAAGAACTAAGTTCTGTTTACAAATGCCAAAGGGAAATTATAAACCAAACAATGCTGAAGATTTGCCAATCGGTCAATTGACAATGCTGTCATCGAAATCACTAGCCATTTTCTTTAGCATAGAGATTAAGGCATTAGAGGTCCAACCCGTATTCCCGGCGTATTTCTTCTTTAACGTTTCAAAAACATCTCAATTTCAAGACTTAAATTAAGCAATAATTCGATGTCGATAATGTTTGTTTGGACTCTTTCTTCAGAAATCAATCTGTATTTAGTGGAAGCATGCGTTTGTAAGACCTTAATTTCAATTCGGATAGACGACTTAGATTGTCTTAGGGTTCTTCAGGTAGACAGAACCACATCTATTCTCAAATATAAGTGTTAACACATTTTTGTGTTGGTTTTATGACAGGTACTCTGTAAGGGCGTGACAGTGACACTACACTATCTGTTCACATCAGCTCTTGCATGGACCATGATCGAGGGCGTGTTCCTGTATCGTACGACTGCTGTGGGCTTCAAGGCACTTAGGATTGGGTGGCTGAGTCTTATCGCTTACGGTAAGACCGAAATCAGGTGTCCGCTGTTGCCTGAAATAGCAACTTTCCGTTCTTAAAAATTATAAGTCAGCCTCATTATTTAACAACTCACATGATAAATCAATGCGTTAGCAGTATTAAAGTCATGAAAATAATCTAGCAATTACACTGTCAAAAATGTTCATTCAAGAGGAAACTCCCCACTGCTAAAACATGGACATGTGCCGTGACCATACGGCATTAACTATGGCAGTGGTGAAAATACACCATCTGTCAATAGCAACAAGTCGCTACGTTTGGAGCTAGTGAAAGTCCATACCAAAGGACGATTGGGAGACTTCTAACTGTGTTCCTCCATTACTTACTCATAACAAATTCATAATGTAGAATGAAAGTTGTTATTAAGTGGTTTGTTCAACATGTTCAAAATACAATTTTGAAAACAAAATAATTGCTCACTTTGTTCCTGCTGGAAAGCATATTTAGCTTCCTCTTTGTCTTATAAAGCGAGCTATTTCCAAAACCAAGACCCAGTCTCATTAACAGTTGTGATTACTCGCAACTATGTACCTAAGAGACAGGGGACTGCAAACTTGGGATTAATTAGAGGACTTGCGATGGATTAGGCTCAATCGCAACTCTTTATTAGATGGGTCCCTGATCTTGTATTAAGAAGTCTATATCCAACCATGTAAATATGACAATACAGGTATTCTCTTATGATAACTATATGGCGGTTTCTTTGGCCAGTGGTTGATCTGTCGATGCTCATATCCAGATCCATATTGCCATCTTCATTGCTTGTTGTTATCTTTCGACTTGTCAATCGATTTTGATGATATTTTACCAAGCTCAGTTATTTTTCAAGTAGCTGTTATTGAATTCGCAATAGTATATTTGATGACGGTTCATCTAATTAGATGTTTACAATTTGAAAGCATTCGGTACTTCACATCATTCAAATTCATCTGCCGATGTCACTTTGGGCATTGTTTTTATGCATATATACCAGGCAATAGTTAACCCACTTTCCTGTTTCCTTTTTTGGGGGGGCCTAAATTTTCTTTCCTTTATCTCTTTATTTCCTCCTGTTCTTCCAACATGGCCAAAGTAAGCCATTCATTGCGAAGTTTCAATGATTATATAGTTTTCAATTATTAACATTACACTGTACGATGTGTTAATATATTTTCTTAAATGTTTAATGTACAAGGCTTTTGTATTAATCAAAATAGTATCTACATATTTTACACTAGTCACGGACAGGTTCATCACTGAATTCCTAATTTTATACTGAATTTTACTGATTACAAAAAAAAAAATCTGTTTTAAACCCTTATTTTACCATTGAAACATATGTTCTTCTCCCCCTCTATTTTTCTTGTTTTCTCCCTCTTATAATTTTGTTCTTTTTCTTCACCTTTTCTTATTCCTTATCATATCTGCTCAATGTCTTAATCTCATATTTTCCTATTTTACATTATACTATATGGATGTAAGTTATGTTGCAGTTTTATTTGTAAATTCGAGTTGGGATCTCGAATTCTTATCAATAAGCCTTCAGTTTTTAATTTCAATTCAATTCAATTCAATTCAATTATTTCAGGAGGCTCCCTTGTGGTTGTCGGTGTGTCTTTTGGTGTTCTCTTTGACACGTATGGAACATCTGCATAGTGAGTAACATAGGCTTCTGTATTTCATTGATCGCTTGTCTATTAAAGGGGAAGTCTACCCTGATATTAAGTTGCTTTAATAGAAGCAGAAATTGGGCCTGTAATAACAAAAAACTTCAAGCAAATTATATTTTCCCTCAAGAAAATTTCCAATGAGATATTTACCCTATATATAATTATTGCAAATATGTTGAACAATCAATTCCGTCATCAATATATACATAAATGAAAGTAAATTAAAATACCTGTAAAGAGCAAACTGAAGACGAGCTCGCAAAATACGTCAAAGTGTTGTTAATATTTTGTTTATCTGATGACAGCTGTTACAAAATCATTACATTCCTTTTTTTTTAAATCGGATATTGCTCAATTTTCACTTATTTGTTTCCCCTCATTTTTCTGCTTTTATATAGTGAAACCAAGTTAATATCATGGTGTACTTTCCATTTAAAGAGTATATTCCGCTGTAGTTATGTAGTTAACATGTTTAAAGTTTCTAATCTACAATAAATTAAGTGTTCATTCCTTTACTTGTGTAATTGGATATGAAGAGAAAATCCGAATTTTGTTTATTTTTCTTCTTCACAACTACCATAGAATCCATTGGATATTGTAAAGAAATTTAAAAACATTTCAGTTATAGCATTGGACTTCACATTAGTTGCTGTGTTCAGATTATACAATAACATTCAGTTGTTCCTTTTGTTTTAATATCTTAAATTATATCATTTTACAAAGGTTTTTCTTAATATTCTAAACCGGTTGTAAACAACCAAGTTGTTTAGTATACTTGGCTATTATGTGTATCTTATTTATGGCTCGCGATACTTGGTGAATTCTACAGAAAATAATGTAATGATCATGATTATGATTATAATGATGATGATGATATTGTTAAAAGGTATCGATCATGATTACGATGATAATGCTAATAATAATAGTAATAATGAAGATATAATGATAATGATAATGATGATAATGATAATGAAAATAATAAAAATGATTATAATTTTTATCATTATGATGATAAATCAATAATATTTAAAGTGTTGAGAATAGTAGTGATAATGATAATACAAGTGATAACAATAATAAGAACTAAATACAAAGTGATGTAATATTATTTGAATAAAAATAATGGTGTTATAATTATATTTTTTATTCAGCTGTTGGTTACACGTTGAAGACAACAGTATCTACATATTTGCAGGATGTGTCTACGCAACAGAACTGGTGAGATGTAGTGATTGGAGTTTGCCTTATTTTTAACGGAGGACTGAAGTAAAACTGGCTGTACAGTTTATACTAGCTTATGGAGGGCAAATATTGAGCTTTAATGTAATCATTTCTGACAAAGTACTGCATTTCTTTGATAAAATGTACTAAAACTATACAAAATAAACGTAATTAATGAAATTCCGAATTTGTGGTAGTAATGAGAGTTTTGATGATATGGTAACATATTTATGTTGATTTTTTTTCTTCAAAAAAACTATACAAATCTTATATATTCATACGTATACATAATATATAAAATATCACTTAAATTAACTTACATAATAACAGGACGATATGAAAAAACTAAATCTGTTTTTACGGCAAAAACAATATCTGTCTATCTATCTAAATGATATAACTTATTGTTTTTAACTTAGGTGTAAAGTTCTAATGAATGATATTTCTGCATTCTGTTTTGTTTCAACCCGTAGTTCAGTTTCACGGTGCTGTGGTTCGTCATGAAAGCATTCAGTTCCCTGAAGGCAAACAAGAAGAAAAATGAAATCGACAAGATCAAGTAAGATTTGTTCCTCAAGAAATTATTAATTCCCCCTCCCCCCCTAAAAAAAGAAAAACATTAAGCTGTTAAAAAAAAATTAGTTGTATCCGTTGGCGAGTTCTTCGGATTTCTCTCCCATCGCTTTGCCTGAGACAGGCTGGGTTAGAAAAAAAAGTGATCATCAATGTTCCAGAAAGTCATAGAGGTCAAACTAAAGTTTTTATTTTTCGTAATATGATCAAAAACTGTCTTCCAGAAACATCTGCATTTGGAGAAATTATTTTATCTCAGAACCAAACGTCAAAGATAGATTTGTTGGTGTTTTGCCGGCTCACTCAGTTGTGAAAGTTTTACGGTTCACATTATTTCAAAATTGTAGTTTAGATACGATGCTATTCCTTCCCATGTCGAAATCCTAACATAATATAAAATGAGACTTATGAATTCAGAAAAATGCTATACAAAGGGGAAATGGGTATCGCTAGCTTGACAGATATTCCAAACATCTTGAAGTATTCCTGAGGTATGTCTTCAAGTATATGTACTAGTGAGGTGGACTGAATTTTTAAATTCTTATTATTACTTAATCAATGACATTGACTAAGATGGTCAGGATTCTCTTGCCTTGCTTACAAAATCGGGCTATCTGCCTCCGACTATATAGCAACTTTATTAATCCATTTGTCATGGTGCAGTGGATAAGCCCCAAAACTACGAGTCACAAGATACTGGGTTCGAAACCTGTTAGGGCGCTAAATGTCCTCTAGCAAGACATTATATATCTACATTTGCACTCTATAAACGTAACCGAGGTTATAATTTTATTGCCGGGTCATCAGTGCAAATCCTTATAATACTGATGGGGCTACACTGGGTAAACAAATCATATCGTTAATACTATCATCAACTAATCTGTTCTTTTCTCGCTTTTCTACAGGGCAACGGCTCGTGCGTTATGCATTCTCCTGCCAATCCTTGGTTTAACCTGGATCGCTGGAACCATCACCAGTTTCACCCAGTCTGATGCTGTCATCTGCTTTCAGTACATCTTCATCATCTGTTTCTCCCTCCAGGTATGGCTCACTTCGTTCAATCGGGTGTCGCGTCGCGTGAAATCATTTTTCTAAGCAACAACAATTTTTTTTGGCAATATCAAACGTCAACAATTTAATGAAAAGAATATGTCCATTTCTATTTTTTTATACTCGTATATTGTATTAATGACTCTTTTAAAGTACATGTATGTCATTTATATTTCGTTATGTGCCTGTACTTGTGACACCGTGACAACTTCCTCTTACTTCTTTTCTTCATGTTTCTCCTCTCCAATTTTGAGACTTCATGTTATCTTCTGTTTTCTTATTTTTGCTGCCCAAGCATTTTTACCATATATCAACTACATTTATTTCAATATTGACAAATCAATTCTAATTTTGTTTTAATGTTTGAAATGTGCAATTAGTCTTTTGATTATACACATGACTAATTCAGCCGTCGGGCTGCGGCACATGTCTTTAATAAACCCTGGATTGAATTGAATTGAAATTGAATTTATTTGTTAAAACCTTCGATAAGTTATATCCCCCTCCCCCACCATCAGACATGGTAAATAGAACTCTGTTTCTCTCATTTCTGTTTATTTGTATGATTACAGGGTGTCTCCATTTTGGTGTTTCACTGCTTGATAGTTCCGGAAGTAAGTTCTTTCTTACTTTGTTACGTAATTTAACACTTTTCCAACAACATCTCATGAATACATGCAATCTTTTTCGAAAACTAAAAATGAGGTAATACTGCGATAAATAACATTTTATATGTGATTAGATATTTTTTTGAATATTTACACTTTAAAACGAGAAATGCCCCTTTTATATTTGTTTATAATGTTAAACTACGTTTGATTATCTAAGGACTCCTAATGTTTTGTAATTAACTTAACGATGCATCGACAGTCGTTTACTGACAAAACTGGAATAAGCTCATAAAGGTGGCTCAAAAGTCAACCTTAAGTTAAGCTTTAGTAGGGATTTTTGCTAATATTATAATATACACTGAGTTATTTTTGTACACACTGAGGTTTTGTTCTATGATTCCTTTTTCAGTTTTCACTTTAGAGACCCCCTATCCTTTTATTCTTTCCATTTATCATTGTGAACTTTGTTTAAGCTATAAGATAGAAATTGTATATGGCCCACAGAAATCATATACGCATTGCCTAATTCATATTTTTAAATAAATGGTACAATTCAGTGCGTAGTAGATAAGGCTATTGGAACTCCCATAGTTTGTTTTTCCAAACTCTTTTGGTTCGCGTTTTGACAAAATAAATGTTTATTTTTATGAATAATTAATAACATTGATTGACAAACAAATAAACTTATAAGCAAATAAATATATGAATGTTCACACATTTAAAAAGGTGCTTCACAAAGCAACTGATGTTTCCTTGGATTGATATTTCGAAGGTATTTGCGACCATGTTATCAATATTTGTCCTCTCTCTCGATATTCATCTAGGTGAAAACAGCGCTAAAGCTACGGCTTGGTCGTCGTGTTGCAGATAACACTTGGGCAAGTAAGAGGAGTTCCAAGTCAACCACAACATCAAACTTTTAAAGAGAAGGTAAAACTCTGGGATGGGTGAAGATTAATTTGTAAGCTTCTTCTTTCTGTTATCGTTGAAAAGATGTCACCTGTAAATGATGGCTTTTCAAATGGCCTCACTTAAATAAATATGACATGTTGCAGCTTCAGGTTGTGGATCATGCTTTCAGTTATGAAAGAAAACCCGTTTACCTTCTATATTTCAAGGTCGGATACTATGGAGCGACTGACTGACATCTTTTTTCATTGGTTCAATATAACATACATAAAATGAGCTGTAACAGGTGTATATATCACTACTTGTAATATCAAAAATATCTATATTTCAAGGTCAGACACTATGGAGCGACTATAACTGACATTTTTTTCATTGGTTATAACATACATAAAATGAGCTGTAACAGGTGTATATATCAATATTCCACTAGTTGTAATATCAAAAATTAAACTGATTGAATCTTTGTGCAGCACAAAACATACGACCATCCGGTAAAAGGGTCTGAAAATTAAATTTGTTACCTCGGTGATTGCAACTAGTGGTCGTTATTTCCCCACAAAAAGCCACTTTCAAGCCCTCTAGTTTTGAGGAAAGTTCTAAAGTTTGAATTTGAATTTAACCCTTTAAAATTTTCTTTTGCCTGCAAATGGGATATAGTACCTTTAAATCAAGGAACATGAGTTACGTCTCTTTGCAGCCAGAAGCACAACAATATATATAGTTAAACATAGAGTTTAGAGCCCTTCTGGCTCTTACAGACGATGTACAGTATGTGGCAGTGAATCTCCAATCTTTGATTTCCATATACAGGTATTTCATGGCCTGGTAACAAGAGCAAAAAAAGTTAAAGTTGGAGGATTGCGTATTTCACCATTTTCTTGGTACACTATTTTGTAAACAATGGCATGTTCGTGTCTGAAACATTTCTTCTCTTTATCTAGACAAGTGATATCGATGATAAATGGTATGATATGCATGTACTAGACATTGTATGTAAATCTATGTTAAACTTGAACTTACCCAAACTTTGAGTATCATTTTTTCAAGACTTCTTCAATTCAGTTATGAACAATTGAAATTAAAGACGCATTTGTTTCTGTGTTCTATGTCGTCTATATGACTGTAGCACGAATGCCAATTACATTGTATACAAATATATACTGTAACGTGATATAATAATCGTATTGAGAATGGGACCATGGAACTGGTATGAATGTAAACATTTATTTATTCAAATCAAATACTTGACAAAAATAATTTCTGTTCTTCGTTTGTAGCCTTGTTTATGTGCCACAAAATCTATATTATGGTTTATCGTGTAAGTTGTAAATAGTTTATTAATGTTATTGCATAAAACAATATAATTTTGAAGAAAATGCATTGCAGGTATTCTCTTTCTTTGAACTATATTGTAAATAAGTCCAAGGAGTTAGAGAGGAAGAAAAGAAGGGAGAGGGTTTGGGGTAAATTGAGTAATTTAAATGCTGTATAATGTGTTGAGAAATATTAAACTCATTTAAAAACGTATTTAGTCTATTTCTGAAGAAAAGAAGCAGTACTTGTTCTAGATTTTGGGATGAAACTATTGTTTGTACGGTAATCATTTCCTATTATGTGATATTGAGATATTCTAGTCCTATACATTGTGAAATTATGAACAATGATCTATGTTGTATTTATGTTCGTTCAACAATGATACAACATCTTTGTTATAATTATGTTGCGGTTTTTTATAAATTATGTTATGTACGTAAAAGAATGAGAGTTTAGAGAACAAAATAAGTGAATACAAAAAAAAAAAAAANAGTCTTTTGTTAATTTCGTTTATTGATACGTCAGGCAGCCAGTGAAAACTAATTCGTTTAATAAAAATATGGAAATGCAAGCACTAATTTAAACAAACAGAACTTTGTCATTCCTCGCTCATTTTTCCTGATTGAGGTGTCATATGAAAGGGCAGAAACTCAACTTCCTAGAAATGTGAATTTTTCTTCGAAATTCAGATACCGCCCGCCAAATGTCTTTTTGGTTTCCTTCCTTCAAATTGCTTTTTAATCACTTATGCATGAAATATGCACTATCTGAGTAGCATCACATGAAAGAGGAGACTCTGAGCTTTCCAAATATGTATCATTCATTAATTATAGTTGTGATTAAATTGTGATAGAACATCGATACTTCTCGGTTTCGTTTTTTCTGGGACGCACTGTATAAAATGAAATTGACTATGATCATCGCATGCTGCTCAAATAAAAAATATTTCGTTTGTCTATCAATAGGTTTCTATAAAAGAATCAACCTTGCAATTTTAATACTAATGCTTATATACAGTATGTTAAGGGTTTTGTGGATATTTCGTGTAAATATTTTACGTGTTTTATTCTAATGGCAGTACTTTTTTCTTCAACGACTATGTAAAATTGTATAATTAATACATAATCGAATCATAAGGGGCAAATAATTTCAATCATGTATAATATTTCTATTATGAAAAGCGTAAATGACAGAGAAATTATGCTCTTCAAATGTGCAATATGATACAGATATCAAAGCTACATATTTAAAAGTGTCTCGATATAGCATTTGTTCTGTATCTCAAATTGGAGTTCTTTTAAAGGTGTTCTTGAAGTAAAATCAAATTATGGCATTTTGAATATTAAGTATGTTAAGTTTGGTGCCTTTTAAGTTTCACGATAGAGTGTGGTGTTACTTTGCCTTCTTTAAGTGACCTTTTATCACTTCATAAAAGTGTTGAAATATATGGCATTTCATTTTGATTTTATAAATTTAAATTATGTTAAGTTTTCAAACAGCAAATAATGAAAATCATGTACGACATTGACTTTATCAAAAGCGTCAATAATTGATTTATGTCGGCCTTACAGAATGTTTTTGTATATGATATGTAATTACAGGCTTTTTTGTGTCATATAAAATAAAATTGGCTATGCTAATCGCATGCTGCTCAAATACAAATATTTCGTTTGTCTATCAATTAGTATCTATAAAAGAATCAACCTTGCAATCTTAATATTTGTATATGTTAAGGGTTTTATGGATATTTCGTGTAAATATTTTACGTGTTTTGTTCTAGTGGAAGTATTTTTTAAGACTATGTAAGATACAATAATTAAAAAAAAAATAGATCTTAAGGGACAAATAATTTCAGTCATGTATAATGTTTCTTTTATGAAAAACGTAAATGACAGAGGAATTTCGCTCTTCAAATGTGTGAAATGATACAGATATCAAAGCTTCGTATTTAAAAGTGTCCTGATGTAGCATTTCTACTGTATCTCAAATTGGTGTTCTTTTAAACATGTGCTTGGAGTCAGAAACAATTATGACATCTTGAATAATAAGTCTTGATGGTGCCTTTTAAATTTCTAAATAGATTGTGGTGATACTTTCCCCCTTAAGTGACCTTTAATCACTTTATAAAAGTGTTGAATTATTATGGTATTTCATTTTGATTGTAGATAAATTGAAATTATATTCAGTATTCGAAAAGAAAATACTTCAAGTCATGTACGACATTAACTTCATCAAAAGCGTCAATAATTGATGTATGTCGGACTTACAAAATGTATATGTATATGATATGTAATTACAGACTTCATTTCGGGTCATTTGAAACATAGTGACTATGATAATCGCATGCTACTCAAATTAAAATATTTTGTTTGTCTATTAATTGGTATCAATACAAGAATGAACCTTGCAATCTTTAAAGGTACTATGTTCCTTTTGCAGCCAACCTCAAATGCTGTAGAACTTTGCAGGAATAATCAATATGTATTGTTTGTCCTATCTGTGAAATTTAAACGTTAGCAGTGTCCTCATATTAAAATTATGCAAGGAAACCCGTATACTTGCTAGACTTCACTGTCAGACAGTATTGAGTGAGTGAGTGACTTTTTTCTTCTTTGGTAATAACATACATGAAAAGAGTTGTAAAGGGTACACGAGCATTTGTCTACATCAATAACCCACTTCTTGTGATGGCCGAGATTAAACTGATTGACTCTTTGCGCAGCATTAAACGTATGACCGTTCGGTACAATTGTCTGAAAATCGAGACTATTAATTTGGGGCTCTATAGCCCTAAGGTCGATTTGACAACTAATAGTCGTTATTTTCCCACTTAAAGACATTTTCAAGCCCCACTTTTTTTTAGGGAAGCTCTATTAAAACTAGTTTTATCTTTCAAATGCAGTTCTATTTTAACTTTTTCACTTTTTGGCCTGCAAATGGGACATAGTACCTATAATATTTGTATATCTTAAGGGTTTTGTGGACATTTCGTGTAAACATTTTATGTGTTTTATTCTAGTGAAAGTATTACGCTCTTCAAATGTCTATTATGATACAGATATCAAAGCTACATATTATTAAGTGTTTCGATATAGCAATTTTCTGTATCTCAAATTGGTGTTCTTTTAAATGTTTGCTTGAAGTCAGAACTAATTAAGAAATTTTGAATAATAAGTCTTAATGGTGCCTTTTAAGTTTCTCGATAGAGTGTGGTGTTACTTTGCCTTCTTTAAGTGACCTTTAATCATTTTATAAAAGTATTACAGTTTTATGATATTTCTTTTTGATTTAGAAAGTATCACTATGCAAACGTGTTTTAATAATCAAACATAAAGATGATGGAATATATCTTAAAGGAAATGTTGAAGGTTTAAAGGTTTCCAAGAAATTTTGAGAAGTTGATGTAGATAATTGTGTAATTTCAAAGTACTTTTCATATCTGTGGTCATGTGGAACTATTTTATTCTGTGCATCGAAAGTTTGACAGTTTTACGATATTTCTTTTTGATTTAGAAAGTATCCCTATAAAAACATGTTTTAATAATCAAACATAAAGATGATGGAATATACCTTAAAGGAAATGTTGAAGGTTAAAAGGTTTCCAAGAAATTCTGAGAAGTTGATGTAGATAATTGTTTGTAATTTCAAAGTACTTTACATATATGTGGTCATGTGGAACTACTTTATTCTGTGCATCAAAAGTTTGACCACATGATACGTAATATCTAGTTGGATTTAGAATATGATAGCATTTCAAGAAACTTAATTTGTCTAATGTTTATTTATTCATGATTTCTTTTAATAGGGTACTTTAATTATTAAATGTGGTATTTTTCTTTTCCTTGGGTATTACACAAATGGAATAACTGATTTAATTATAATAATTTTGTCCAACTACAAAAATATCTCTTTAAGAAATAGAAATGATTGAATTAAAGATAGAATCTATTTGTTTCCCCCCACACATCCAACACTTTAGAAAACTTCGTATTAAAGAGAGTTGCACATTCGACAATATAATTCGGGAGAAGTTGAATGAAACAAAAGCAAATTGAAAAAGAAGATGTAAGTGCCATGGTTAATGGCATGGGAGAAAAGGTGACCAATAACTTTTAAGTAATCGAAGGGGAGCCTAAAGAAACGTCAACAATAAAGCAAGACAATAAAATGATGCCGAGCAAATGTCACTAACACTTGCATGAAAATGATATTAGTTCAAGTAAACATAGTTTAAAATATCCAAAAGATAGACCCATAGAATAATGTGTCTATAAACTAGACAATATCAAATCAGCATGCAATGTTTAGTTCCTATTTTATTATCAAACCTTCTGTTCTGGATTATTTTTTTTTTAATTCATGCTGATTACATTGTCTCTCCTTTTGGACACCAATTTTGTGACAGAAATGTTAGTTCGGCAAATTCGATAGGAGACATAAACATTTTTGTTGTTGAAAGATAATAGGGAAATGAAAAGTTATTTAGAAGGCCTTTCCTTATCCATATTTTTTTTTCATAATTATATGAATCTAGACTATGCGGCAAATTGTGAATGTGGTCTACGTGTAATTCGATTAAATTGAAACACAAAACGTCAAATAGTCTGTTTTGAACTAGGGGGCATTCAATAATATACGGTAAGAAAGGGTAAACGTCCTTGTGGCTCTAAAGCAGACGCTATACTAAATTCAATATAAAAATATGTTTCAATGTATGTTTTCCTACATGTTTTGTTCCTTAGAAATTAATGATGGAATCTTCAAAATACTCTTAAGTAATATTAATTCAGATAATTGAACAGCTAAACGTGAAAGTTGGTAATTATGAACTAACCCTTTAAGGACAAATTAGACCGTGCGTCTCAATGTTCTTTAGCACAATGTCCAAATCGACATTTGAGAGCAAACGGTTGATTGACGATGAATTTTGGATCGATTCCTAATGAGCGGATAGTTGTATTAACTGACAGTCCATTTGAGTAATAAAAGTGCATTTTCATTTTTCTCCCA
>BEXV01001424.1:44632-64893 GCA_003118195.1 Hemicentrotus pulcherrimus
CTAGCCCCCGCTGCGTACAGTCATGATTCCGTGGCGAAACAATGGCCTCATAGCTGTGAGGCCCCAGGATCAAAACCGTGTCGATGTGCTATGTGCCCTTTGTGAGGCATTAATCCTCATTACTGTCAGTTATGACGTAAGGACTTAGGTCACCTAGTTACTATTGCAGTTACGCAAAACAAACACTTGCAAATTATTATTCATTCAAATCTGAGAATGTATACTATTATCTGAATCCATTAAGAATATATCATTGTCAAAATCATTCCGTAAATTAGGGTAAAAATCAATTCAACCTTAATGACCAACAGTGAACATAAATGTGTGTATTGTGGCCGGATCGTAAATCGCACAATACAATTACATCATGTATTACATTCAAATTGTCTCTTAATCATATTGTTCAAGTAATCGAAGCTATTTCTGATGTCTAATGTATACGTAGGTGAGTGGACTGGAACTGGAACACCACCTTCAGTACAAGAGACTACCCCAGCCTTGGTAAATAGAGTGTTTTCTTTCTTTTGGATATTATATTATCAGGAGGTAATTACTCCTTCTTTTTCTTCCTCAAACAAACGCACACAAACGTAAACACACACACACACACACACACACACACATATTTCCCCCTCTCTTTCTTTTCCTCTTTCTTTCTCTCTCCCTCCTTCTCTCTCTAATCCTCTCTTTCTCAAACACACACACACACACACACGCTGTCCCTATCTCTCACTCTATTTCTTTCTCTCCTTCTCTCTCTTCCCCTCTCTTCTTCTCACTCTCTCACTCTTACACACACACACACTCTTTTCCTCTCTCTCTCTCTCTCTCTCTCTACCTCCTCTCTCAGTCTAATTCTCTCCTCTTATTTTGCTTTCTCCGAATTTCATTGCTTGCCCGATCCTTCACCAATCGTTTCACTTCATCATGTCTTTTTTGTTTTATTACTGTGGATAAAAATTATAATTTTAGGATCATAACGAAAATAACATCAAAGAAGGTATCTTTAACGCTTAAACATATTCACCTGTTGATGGCGAGAGTATTGTTTTCTCATATATTTATGCTATTTGCTTGTTATCTAATTTATTTATTTTATCAGTTTATTGATGTATTTTGTTTTCCAGGCTCCTACCACAATACCATCAGGTAAGACATATTTTCCCATTTTCCCTTTCTTTTTCATTTCATTTCTTCAAATCTATTTATCATACTCCTGCGACGAGCCAGATAGGGATGTACCATAAGTCGTTTATTCTTTGTATTCCTTCTTTTGTCTAAGTCGTTATTGAGTGCATATTAGTAAACTATTTGTTATGTTTCTCTTTCCAACGATGCTCTCAGAAAAGGAAGAGCTTGACAATTTTACAGTTTACAGCTGTTTTATGCACTTAATATAGCACGATTACTATATAGGTAATTGCAGTATAATAGTTTAGTTTATTATATGTTCGTTATTAATTTCGTCTGATAACGTGATAGCATTTAATAGCAACGGCTTCTAGACTCACTTACTCCATATAAAGCACTGTGCACATTTGATTCATGTTAGTGTATCATAAAATAATGTCTCAATGAAAACCGATTGCAATGCACATTAATGCACATCCCCTAAATAGTTTTTTATTTTTATTTTAGGTATTCCATTACCAGCACTATCTCTTTCTTAGTTTCTTATATCATTACCATCACTATTATCCTTTACACTTATATCATGTATAATAATGTAACCTGGCCTTTGTGGTGATGTTTAAAATTTGTGTTTATGTATAATCAGGGCCCCGTCTTATAAAGAGTTGCATTTGGTTGTAGCAAACTTGCTTCAGTGACTGCCCTAACCTAAGCTTTAAATTCGACACTGAACCCAAAACTATAACTAACCCAAAACTTTACCCTTACAATACTTATGATATCGAAAATAATATCGCTAGTAATGACAAACGAATATCACTAGCGATATTATTTTCGATACTATATCCGCAATGAGTAATATATTTAGCAATACTTATGATATTGGATATTTTCATAGCGCACACCGGCTCTGCTAGGATACTGATTCAGGGCTCATTGTATTCGGGGAATTCCTTACTACAATTATCCATTTTACACATGGGCGGACTAATGGAGAGATGCAATTCTAGATTTATGTCAAGCCAAAGGACATGAGTGCCGCAGCGGGACTCAAGCGCGAACAATCCAACGACGGACCGACTAGACCAGGCACCCTGAAAGAAACTTGTCCAGATATGCCGCAATACAACGCCGGGGTTTCAGTTATAACGCAAATTGTAATACGCTTCACATTTCTCTATTTTATAACGCAGCTCGCTTTCGTGTAGGAACATTGTTACGCGCAGTTGCCACTCATTTATACGTAAAGAAGAAGAAAAAACGCGGCTGTATGTGATTATTATTGGATTTTGTCCGGCGGTTTCATGTTAACTCTAAACATAAAAACCAAATTGCGACCTTAAACCTAACCCTATACATCTTCAAAAACCTTAAAACCTCAAGCAATTTTCGCAGGAGCAAAGGTCCAGTCACCCCTTGATTTATGACAAGCACGTCAAGCGATCAATCGTCAACTTACAATCCCCTACCTCTAATTAGTACAGATTTGCGATTGATTTGAAGTTGCGATCGACTTGAATCAGTCGCAACTGCTTATAAGACGGGACCCTGAGATGGATAATGGTTTAAGTCTATACTAATCACCTATGCATACGGGTAAAATGTTTAAAACAAACCTCAAGATTATTATCCTGACATTGTATTTCTTAAACGTTAAGCAATATGGAGAAAATGAATAATTACATTAAAGGTAATAAAAAGTTTTGGTATGGCGTCATGAATTTGGTTCAAATGAATAATATTGAGTGATCGTTGTCGCGATTGAAATCCAGTATAAGGTTATGAAATTATAAATAATAAGCTCTTTATGTGGCATAGCTCTATCTCAAGGTCAAGATATTGATTAGGCTTTAAAACAGTGTTTCTCCCTTACAAAAATGTACCATGGTAACCATGGTACTTTTGTCCAAATTACCATCCACCATGGTAACCATGGTTATCATGGTACCAAAACAATTCAATACATTGGGTCATTAAACAATGTAAATCATTGTTTTGGTACCATGATAACCATTGTTACCATGGTGGATGGTAATTTGGACAAAAGTACCATGGTTACCATGGTACATTTTTGTAAGGGAGCTTGACTAAAATCGAGTGATTAGCCATTCGTTTGGAAATTATATATCAAAACTACATATTCTGAGATTTTCATGATCGCATCTACCATTGTACGGCCGTAAGCGCTATTTGAAATTTATCAAAATTTACCGGGAGCACCGGTAAATTGTTATATTCAATTTTTTTCGAAAGCAGAAGTGTTTTAGGGGCTAAATTATCTAGTGTTTATCCACAGGGGCATCCAAATATATCGAAATTGTAAAGAATCACTATCCATCCAATTTTTAAAATTTCCCAAAACTTGTGTTACCTTTAAACCCCGAAAACGGAACCCGAGTCATGCCTGGAATCCGTGTTGGCATTTGGGCATTCGCGGGAGGGGAGAGATCGGTACACTTTAAGCTTGCGATAATATCTTTGTATGTTTATACAAATATCCAGAAGTAAATGTCTTTCAGCGTTGTAAAAGGAACTCAAACTCAAACAAAATTCAGTGCAAGTCTGGCAGAAAAATTCAGATATTATGGGGATACTGCACGTTCCTTGAGGACTGCGGCAATGGCGAATATTTGGCACAATGCCATGTGAACCAAACAACTGATTACATTGACGACTGTGATGGGAGAACGATATGCAACGTGGGCTGTAATTGGTGGGCCAACCGACCCGGCGACTGTTCTTACAGCAGCAGCATGTATAACAAAAGAATTGATGTTGGATATCTATGTAAGTTTGTAACACTATATATTGCCTTTAAGAATTTTGGCCGGAATTCACGAAAGAAAGTAAAATATTAACTGTGGTCAACACCACCAATTTACTATGGGGAGGCGACTCGGCTCACTAGACAAAGCGTCTGCCTGTCGAACCAAAGAGCGTGTTTTCGAATCCAACCCAGGCGGATGATTGAAGCCTGCGTTGTGTGTTAGCGCATTGAGGTCCCGTCTAGTGGTGGAGACTCTCAGCCTTTGCAAATTAAGAGCTCACTGCACTATTTTTATACGAGTATGCAGAGATCACGTTGAGTAGTCCACCTGGTCACTCGATATTAGTTAAACTGCGAGGAGATCAAGCCCCGATGGTTACAGCAATCAAGTTCGATTTTGCATCCCAGACACAGGTGTCGCCAAGAATGCCTAAAAGCCACAAAACACATAAGCCCTAACTACCCCCTGCTCTTTGTGATTTGAAATAAAGGCAAACAAAAAAGTTGCATTCTGCATTCTTAGTTTTTGCAAATTGATCTTTTTTTAACCAAGAACCATTTCTCTCAATCATCAGTCACAAGTATTCGTTATATTCACTTACAAGTGAGCACCATATTTATTTCACGCATTGAATATTAACCGCATCGTATCTTACTATTCAATATAAGCACGTTAATATTTATTATTTATACTATTTTCACTTCGTAAAATGATCTAAAGGTCTATTATTTACATTGCATGTCTTTGTAATCTTGTATATATTAATACAACAAAAAAATAAAATTAAAATATAATGTATATTTTATTTATTGTCGCATGTACATGTTCCATAATCGAAAAACGTATTGACTAATACTTATATCCTTCCCTATTTACGTAGTATTTTTCATGAAATTAATTTTTATATACTCAGTAATGAAGTGTAGTCGGTGCTATTTATCTGTGGCCTAAGAATTCAAAGGCCACTAACATTAATCTTTGACATATTTCTTTTTCTATTACTACCAAGGCAACGATAATGAACCGCTCACAACACTGGTGAGTAAACAAAGCCTTTTAAAATCATCTATAAATTACAACATCCTATTTTAATATAATAAATTGTTAGAATGATGAAAAGGATGCACAAGATACAATACATTTAAAGAGGGTGCACAATGAAGCACAAGATACGATATACTTAAAGAAATATATATACAGAGCATTACCACAAATGGCCGTGAATCGGTCAGTTTGGAGTCGGTGTGGAGTCGTTTTTTCCAGTGTGACTGAGATATTACCAACTAATATTTTCTACTATTCAGCCACACCCCAATCCACAGCCAACGGAAGGCCCTTCCACGGAGGCGGCCACACTAACTGGTGAGACTTATTTTCCCCAAACAATAATATTTCAAATTTGATATAATGTGAAGTAAAAGTAATATTTGTACAATTAAAAAAAATGTATTGCATTTGACATATAGCTGTAGATCCTCTATATTACTTTCTTTCACTTTGCTTTGGACAGTGATATCAGTGATATTAAACTGAACGATTTCACAGTGATGTGAAAATACTGTGACACTATTTGCGTGTACACCACAGTTGGATATGGATCATTTCTTTGAGGATGACAAATTGAAACCAATGTGTTTACATTATGAGCACATAGTGGTCCAACTGTAGTAAAACTGTATTAATACTAAATATTATGTTTACTGGTGCTATGGTAAATTTAATGTGTTCACACTGTGGTCACGCTATCCACAATATGTTAACACAGAGATCATACTGTGGTCATATTGTTTTCACACAGTGCGGCTAGAGTATAAGTGTGAATACAATGTGGTAACATTGTGTTCACACTGTGGTAATGTTGCGCTCATTCATACCGTGGTCAACATGTGTATCCAAAGTTTAACACTGAGTTCATACAGTCCTTCCAGTGTGGTTTACAATGAGGTCATACTGTGTTAACACCTTGCTTAAACTATGCTCACACTGTCGTTAAATTGTTTTATACAGTAGTTATACTGGGCTCACAGCGTGTTCCACTGTGGTAACACAATGTTCATACTGCGATCAACTTTGGTAACACTGTTCACTATTTTCACACTGTTGATCCAATTTTATTAAGTACCAACAACGGAAGAGCTGATACCCGATACCACACAGCCACACCCGTCGACTCAACACACAATGACGTCACAAACACTGACCAATGGAACACAGAAACCTCTGGAGGAGATTCTCGCCGCTTGCTTCGGTAAGAGAAAGAAAAATTACAAATAAATAGTTGACAGAAAAACGGCAGTATAAGGCCAAATACATTCAATTTCTACTTGCTTGCCCAGATTTCAAAAATGAAGAGGGGGTCCATGTTATTTAGTACATAGAATCGCTATTGGGTCATTATAAAAACAAATCATTTTGTTCATTGTAATTCAATTTGTACATGCACTAACATCGGCAACAAAAAATCATATTGTTTGCGTTGACCTTATATCTAGATAGTCCCAGATCGTCATTTATTAATTTTATCTTTTTATAATCTCAAAGGATTGAGTCGGGTCGCAAGATTGAAGGAGGGGACGAGAAACTAGACATTATCTCTAGGTACAGTGAATTGTAAAAAGTGGAATGACTTTAGAAAGTTTCCTTTAAGAGCTTCATCATTTTGA
Organism: Hemicentrotus pulcherrimus; assembly: GCA_003118195.1. NCBI lineage: Eukaryota > Metazoa > Echinodermata > Echinoidea > Camarodonta > Strongylocentrotidae > Hemicentrotus > Hemicentrotus pulcherrimus. The sequence continues at coordinate 51,195 of BEXV01001424.1, forward strand.
AATAAGGAACAGTCATCCGGCTCTCTCGACCCCAAAATCCGCTTATAACACTACCCCACTTTTCAAAGGAGGAGTGTAATCCATTTTGACAGCCAGTGTGTAGTTTCATAGCACATTATCTCGTACTTTACCCACTAATATGTTGATTTGCATGTGCTTGCTTCAAGCCAAATTTTTCATTTCGGAGGTGTCCACTCTCACAGTGTTAAAGCTGTATTACCAGAAGGGCAGAAGCCGTTCAAAAAGGGCGCTTTGGTGCACAAGTCCGACATCTTGAAAAAAACAAGCCTCCCCCTCCCTCTCCAAAAAATAAATGAACTAAAGCGAGGCACATACAGAAAACGAAAACGAAAAAAACCTGAGCCCCCTACCCACAGGAGTTATTTTAAAAGGAAACAAACATTTAATTTCAAATTAAGCAATGTGCTTTTCAATTCAAATGGTTCTTTCCCCTTTAATGTTGTTGCAAAACTGTTCAAAGTAGTTCTCTCCGATCTCAAAATTGACTCCATTGTATCGATACTAATCAGTGATGAATTATATCGAATAATTGACCCCATAAAATATTGTTTCTTATTGTGTCTATACAAAAAGGGGAAAACGATGTACGTTCATTCATTATTCATGAGGGTAACCATGGCAGACGTTGGTTGATCCATTAACTCTGTTACAGACTAAAGAGAAATACACGCTGCTCTAACAAAGTACCTTCGGATTACCAATTAAGTCAAACCAGAATTCAATTAGGATTATTGTATCTCATTCGTATTCACAATTCCCTTACATGCAATAGGCAATTTATACACTTCCCCGAGTAAGGAAAAGAAATTCACTGGAGACATTTTATTGTAAAGCGTCTCAATCGAATTCATATTAACCCTTTTGCCCTACTGGAACCTGGTGGTCCATGTGTTAAGTCTAAGTGAATTAGATAATTCAGTTGTCAACGGGTTTAACTATTGCATTCACACAATGTGTAATTGTTCGATTGTTTACAATCAACTCCTCGTGTGCAATAAAGTGTGTTCGTTCATTTACATTGCTTAGGACAGCACCAGCCAACATCGGGTTTTGGATAAACATGGGTGGTTTCATTTTGGGTGACATGCAAGTTCTATTGATGCCGTATTATTGATTGCTTAAGAGAGGCATATGAAATAAATAATTTGTAACACATCGGAATGATTTATCTATATTATTTAAGTATCTTCGTTATTCATTATTTTATTATTTAAGCTATTGTATCTACTCGTTTATTCATCTTATCTATTTATTCATTTATTGCTCTATTTAATATTCATTTATTCATTCATTTACTTTATTTATTTATTCATTTATTGTTTATTTGTCTATGTATGTTTTGGATTCATTTGATGTCCGACATCACTCTCACAAAATGGTGCGATAAAGAAAGAGAATTTAGTCGACACAGTCGACACAGATTTGCACGACGGAGAAGGTGGACTGCCCTTTTAAGGCGATGTGACGTCTTTTTAAAGCGCTTGCAGTGACGTCACATCACCTTAAAAAGGCAGTCCACGTTCTCCCTCGTGCAAATCTAAAAGTCCCTATTAACGTCTTGAATTCCTCTTTTGATTCCATGATTGCCAGACAACGCGACTGAGGGAGAAGCTAGCGCCAAACCTTACCGACCGCTGACATTCTCGAGTGGAATTGAGACAGACCGTCTTTCTGTCAGCTTCTACTCACCATTTCTACAGACCAAACCAGGTTATCATTTCTTCTTGATTTTCTCTTTCCCTTCCTCTTTCTCTCTTCCTCTCTCCCTCTCTCCCCGGCCCACCCCTTTGTCTTTGTGTCCACTTAAACGTCAGGAGAACTGTTCTGTAGTTACATTTAGAGTTATTGTTATCGGCGATATTGTGTGATCTGTCCCTTGTAAAGGCAACTTGCCATGAAGTCGCAGGACAAACAGTTGATGCTGTTTGGTAGTGAGTTTGATGGTTACCATGGTTCCTTCACATCAATTATGTACGATGCTCATGGTATTGGGACTTCTGGAATATATTCCCCATTTTTAATGGTTACCATGGTTACTTCACATCAATTATGTATGATGGTCATGGTTTCATGACTTCTTGAAACATATACCCCAATTATTTGCCTAATGGAAGGAAAGCTGCCGTTGATTATACTGCTATCTGACTATGGTCCTATAAACATTTTTTTTAATGTGCCGTAAGCGCTGTAGGGGTAACTACTCTGTATGCGGACACAGTGGCAAACAAACTCGAAATAATGGTTTGACTGCATTTATAAAAATAATAATGTGCATGACTTATTAAATGGTGCAAACTGCGTGACATATAATATGGACTCTATTTCTGCAGCCAAGATAGTAGGGTATTAAAAATAAACCCAAATGTATTGATTTATAGTCTTTGCCATCACGTAAGAATATCTTTCCTTCCGATCTATTTCCAGTGAAGGTTGCAATCGAGGCTTTCCAGGATCCTAAAGAGGGCTGTGACACGAGCCCGCCTAAGCCATCGAACACCTCTGCGTCAACGCCCGAGAACGAAGCCGCCAAGTCGTCATTGTCGCTGAACTCCGTGGTCAACGTGACTGTTTACTGCTACAACGGCGCCCCATTGTACCTCCGCGAAGGGGAATATGTGGACGTCGTCTTTCCCGCCAAAATTGTATGTAGGCTATGGCCACCGGTGGCGTAGCGTGTGTATAGTTATTGAGAGAACATTTGCGTCAGGGGGGGGAGGGGTAAGGGCAGCGTTCTTACTGGGTGGATAAAACGTGAATTAACAAGTCTAGAGATCAGGGAGAGGATCTGATTGGTTATCCGATCATCTTCCCTTCACTATTTTTTCTTCTCCTTTTCCCTTTCCCCCTCTCTCTCTTTCTCTCTCTTTCTTTCAGTCTCTCTCTCTCTCTCTCTCTCGCACACACACTCTCTCTCTCTCTCTCTCTCTCTCTCAATCTTTCTTCATTGCTTTTCCAACTATTCAATCCCCTTCCCCGCGGAGCTACGGTTGCATATTTTCATGAGAAACCTCAACCCCCCCCCCCTTTCTGCAACTTTTTNCATACTCTCTCTCTCTCTCTCAATCTTCTTCATTGCTTTTCCAACTATTCAATCCCCTTCCCCGCGGAGCTACGGTTGCATATTTTCATGAGAAACCTCCACCCCCCCCCTTTCTGCAACTTTTTTTGTCTCTTTCTCATTACATTTCATTCTACAGGACTTCGATAATGAAATCCCAGTCTGTACTTCGATGAAGCAGGATGCGAAGTAAGTAAATAAGCTAATAATATATATCAAAAAGTGACTTCAATCTCTAAACCCCTATCATGCCTAACACTAAATGCACACTGTTAGAATCGATACGAGTACATATCTATTCTAAACTCTTAAATCCCTCGTCACACCGACAAGAACGACAACAAACCGACAACAGACGTGTAATAAAATAATAAGTGTATTTCTCTTTTTTACTATTGATTTGAGGTGTTTGTTAGTTGGTCGGTTCGCTGGTTGTTAGATTGTTAACTGGTTGATTAATTGATTGAATGATTGACTAATTGATTGATTACTAGTTTTGTCTGTTAAATATTTTTGTTTTAGTGATTTATTGATCTTTTCGACCGTTTCTTCTATTCTTCTTTTTTATGATTAGTTGGATATATTAAATGTATTAAATGTAGAATCATGGAAATATATTTCATTTAACGCGAGTGTTTTTTTACTTTGCAGTGGATGGGATTGGACGACAAAGGGATGCAAGGCTGTATATTCGAACTATACCCACGTGACCTGTAGATGAGATCATCTGTCTGCTATTGCACTTCAACGCGGTCCAAAGGTTAGCATGATTTATGGATTTATCCAAATATAACTGATAATTAATTGTTTAATTTCATTAATTAAATTCTACTTACTACACTATTGTGACTTGACATCAGGTTGGCCATCAATTATAAGGGAGTTTACAGCAACCGACCGGACGTCTGTGACGTCATTGTGTCAGAGAACTGCTTTTAACGGTTGCTGTATTTTTGTTCCAGTTTCAGTTAGGTGTCTATTGATGATATTAGACTTTGGAATAGGCAACAATTTAGGAACTTTGTCAGAGAGAGAAAGAAACCTGCCAGTTTCACGTCGGAAAGATGAGCTCGTAGCGTTTGTATAGTTTTATCATTACCGCAATTCCTACCATTTTTTATGTTATTCTTTGTTTTTTCTTCCATCACTTTCTCTTATGTTATTCATCAATTGTATAATTCTATTATTTTCTCTTTCTTTCCAAACGTTTTCCTTCGTTTCTTCCTTCTATCAACTTCTTTTATGTTATTCTTAGTTTTTATCATTCTATTATTTCTCTTTCTGTCTTTCCTGACGTTACTTCTTGTTTTTCCTTCTTTCACTTCTTACGTCATTCTTTGTTTATTATTTTTTATTTATTTTTCGTCGTGTTATTCTTTGCTTTCCTTTCATCATTTTCTCTTTCTGTTTTCATATGATATTCTTTGTTTTTCAATCTTTCATCTATTCTTCTATCTTTCCATTATCAATTCTTTATTTTTTTCCATTCTGTCTTTCCTCATGGTATTGTTTGTTTTACCATCTTCCCATTTTCTTTTCTTCATCTTGTTTTCTTTCCTTTTTTCCTTCTTTCATCTCTTATGTTGTTTGTTGAAATCATTTTGTCAGTCTGTCTTTCCTCATGTTATTCTTTTTCATTCTTCGTTCATTATTCTATTTTTCGTCGTGTTATGCTTTGTATTCCATCTATCATTTTCTCTTTCTGCTTTTCTTATGATATTCTTTGTTTTTCCATCTGTCATCTTCTCTTCTATCTTTCCATTATCTATTGTTTATCATTTTCCCTTTTAATCTTTCTTCATGTTATTATTTGTTTCTTCCTTCTATTACCTTTTTCTAACGTTGTTTTTTTTTTATCATTTATCATTCTACCATTCCTTATGTTTTTCTCTGTTTCTTCCTTCTATCAAATTTTCTTATATATTTTTGGTTTTTATCACTATATCATTTATCTTTCTGTCTTACCTTATGTATTTCTTTGTTTCTTCCTTCTTTCACATTCTCTTATGTAGTTCTTTGTTTTTATCATTCTATCTCCTTCTCTTCTTTCACTTCTCACTTCATTCTTCGTTTATTATTCTATCATTTTTATTCCTTCTATCTTTGGACTTGTTATTCTTTGTTTTTCCATCTATTTCTTCTTTAAGCTGTCAATTATCTATTATTTATCATTTTTCTCTTCTGTCACTTCTTACGTCATTCTTTGTTTATTATTCTATCATTTTTTCTTTCTATCTTTATTCATGTTATTCTCTGTTTCTTCATTCTATTACACAATTCTTATGTTATTCTTTTTTATCATTCTATTTTGTTTTTCTTTCCTTATGTTTTTTCTCTATTTCTTCTTTTTACATGTATCACCTTCTCTTATGTTATTCTTTGTTTTTATCCATATATCATTTCTTCCTACCATTCCTTATGTTATTCTTTGTTTTTCCATTTTTCATCTTTTTTTCTATCTTTCCAGTATCTATTCTTTACTTGATTCAAAACTTGAAAAACGTTCAGACGAATGCTAACACAGAAACAGGAGAACGTATATAAGTATAGTCTAATTAATGTTGAATGTATCATTTTAATTATGAGAATTGTGCAGGTGCTTTAAGCTTTTGTCAACAAAAAGATTATTGGTCTGACTCTTTGGCGACTGATGAGACGAAACCAGGTCCTGAGAGGAACTAGGTCCTTGACTAGACCGGACTCAGTCCGGTCTGTGCTAGTCCAGGACTGTTAAGAGGTCCTCATTAAGAGTATGAATCGTAGTAGTCCGAAGGCAATGATTGTTGTAGATTCTGGATGTTTTGTTTCCTCTCTAGAAATTGTCTGCATTTTTTTTAAATCAGAGAGTATTTTCCCAAAAGGTAAACTTCTGTTCCACACCTGCTCATCAGATTAAACAACTGTTTGGACGCTTCCAAAATGCATCATTAGAAGGATTTAGAGGAGAAATGTACTTACAGAATGATGATACTGAGTACTACTGGGCAATCTGTACTTTGGGTTTCATACATTCGTCCGCTCTGACTGCGCCATTCGTCAAGAGACTCACCGCGATGGTTCTTGGTTTGCTTTTCACGAGCAAAGTAGACGAATCTCTGATTTAAAGAATCAGATCTGATGGCAAAGTCTGATTTTCCTGAAGTTGCGTAAATTTTCCCTGCCTCTTTTTCGTAGATGAAGCATCATATAAACAAAAACTTTGTTTTGAAGTCCTTCAGCTGTGTTCACATCTAACGCTAAAGAGGATTTTATTTTCACAAAGCCTTCCTTAGAAATTGGATCTTTGTGGGTGACAGCTTCCTTGCCAACTAGTTTGACTTGAACTAACATGACATGAAACATTTCATTAGATTATGTAAATTGTACATCATTCACAATGTCGAATTCCCTCACTCTATTAAAATGTCTTTTTGTTCAGTAGCGTAAGGTTATCATAGATCTTTTAGCGTACATCTCACCAGTCATTCTTCTTACCTCAGCGTACGAGCGTAGAACTCTCGAAGAAAGCCGTTTAGCTCATCTACTGAGAAGTCCGCCTCGATATCTTTAATTGATGTACCTTTTTCCACACAGAACTGACTAAGAATGTTCACCGATTAATTGATCCCTGCTTTTGTACAATGAGAATCCTTCGTGTCAACGATTCTGTCTAATTTCTCGTCATCGAGGGACTGAAATCGACTTGCAGTTGCCATGTTTGGTCAGACGAAATTTAAGATTCGCGGGTGCCGGTGTGCCGGGTGCGGCGCGGAGCGGATCTGTAGGCTTATACGTTCTCTGCATGCAGCGCACTGCACGGCAGCCAAAGGGAGGCAGCTATATGACGTAGGTGAAGACGCTTCTCGGTCCAATATAACGGACAGAGGTGATGTCAATCGGGCAATATAAAGTGAAAGATCCTTACAGCTCTATGTAGTCACGTGTTGGCGTTTTGACCAATCACTAATCAGTATCTACGTAGGCTATATATTGTAATGATCTATTGATTGGTAAGAGAATTGGTCGGTTATTTTGATTGTTTGTAACTTTTGTTTGTTTGTTTAATAATTGAATATTTTTGTCGACGATTTCAGCTACAGCACAACGAATGGCACGATTCGTATTGTAACTACATATTCCCAGCTGACCTTGTAGAATGACAGAGAAATTATCTATCGTTCCATGTTATAATATCTGATGCTAAACAATTTGAATCTATTTTACAGCGTTATCTTGAGAAGACAAAAAAACTAATAAAAAGTTATTACTCATTCCTTGATGCAGAGCTTCAAGGTGGATGGAATCAACGCCGTCATTCTTTTAATTCTTGAGAAGACCTTGGGGTTCGTCTCGATCATCGGCGTCCTTGTCATGCTCGTCATCTTTGCCACTCTTGGGTCAGTTGATTGTTCAGATTTTTTTTTCTAGTTTATTTGTAGTTTTGATTTGTTTTAAAGATAACAACATAGCAATTCCATAATAAATTTAAAGAATAGTTAACCCACCACCCATGATTTTGTTTCATGAGCATGTTACAAACTTAACATCAATCAATCAAGAGAAAGTGGGAAAAAGGGTTAATTTACTGACCTAAACATATTGACTGTGAACGCAGGGGGCGTTTCATTTGATAAAAAACGGAACTTGTATGATGCTNGAATTACTGCATAGGAAATCATACATAAGATTTCAAGATGTCACATAATTGTGAAGAATATTTATCCGTTCGATGTTGTGTTAGTGCGTTAATGAACAGTTAACAACTCAAATAGTCATACTCGTACCACGATTGTTAATATGAAGTATGTGAACATTTAAGTTGTCCCCATTCAACCCTAATCCAACCAGTACAAGTACAATTGACAAGGGGTATGAACAATTTAGTTGTTAAAGAGAAGGTCGAGTTCTGGGAAGAGGTGCAATTTATGAGCGTTATCATTGTTATTATGCAAGTGTGGAAGATAAAAACATGTTCCCTGAAAAGCATGGCTCTTCAGATGCCTTCATATTCTAATTATGTCATGTAATATCGTAAAAATTGGGACGGATTTTTACGCCACGTGTTCGTGTAGTCCCGTATATATCTTTATGAGTATAGTGGTTGTAACTTTACCAAGACTTGGCCAAATTTCTTTCCAGATATCTATATATATGCTAGATGATCAACCTTTTCAGGTCGATTCCACACCGTTTCTTTCACAATGCAATCGCATGACCAGAACTCTACTTCATCTTTAAGGCTAGGTCTTTTTTTGCAAATAATTAGTAAAAGTACCTTAGGGACTATTATGACAGAATTACTGTATTCATTCGTGATTAATTTATCGCAGTGTGATTGTTGATTTACTTTTAAGCTCGTGAGTATTCATTATCTGAGTTCATTACTGATATAATAAATTACAATCTTATTTATTTGGAAACTCTAAAGAATGCATGTATAGTTTTCCTTTTTCTGCAATAAGCAAGGTGAGAGATATGCCGAAACCCCGTGTTATAAATAGTTGCGAATCAATCGCAGGTCCTCTAATAAATCACAAGTTTGCAGTCTCCGTTACATAGCTGTTAAATGAATATCAATCACAAATAAGTTATGATTAAATGTAACTGGTTTTTCTAACGTTGTTCAATCATACAATTTTGAGAATATACAGCAATACATCAATCATAAAATAATGATTCCGCATGACAACAAATATCTAAAGATATAATTATTATTTTCACCTGTTATCTAAATTTCTGCCGCTAGCACAATAAGAAGAAAAAAACAGACCATGCAGAATCATTACATGTAACGGTTTTATAGACGAAAAATTGACCTTTTTCAAAATGAAATCATCTGGTAAACATGTTAACGTCACTTATCCCCCAAATAAAAGACATAAATCGCTAAACTACATAAAATATTGATTAAACAAAAATAATTACCGTTTCCAAAAATGAGATATTGACCTGGTCAATTTGTTTACGTCACTATTTCCCCTACAACAACAACAAAAATCACTAAATGATATGAAGAAAAAAATAGTGAAAAACATGCAGAAAGCCGTCAAGACATATAGACATTAGCACAAGATAGAACACAAATTGTATAGGGTTTAAACCTCCAAGAATCGTTAGATATTCATTCACAAAGAGATAATGATGATATAAAATTGTTGTGGAAATATGAGTTCATATATTTATCAGCCATTTAATTTTGATGCAATTTCAAGACGGGCAACACAGAAATTAATTGAGGTTTTCATCTTTTGCCTATTCTGTTCAAGCCTTCGATGTTAGTAAAAGTACAAGCAGTTTTCATTTTCATTCCAGTATTTTAATTGGTATGGGTTTGGAAGAAAGAGAAATGGGGTCTTCATCCATTAAAACGAGCTCTTCTTTTGTGAATGCTAAAAATTCTCCGACGCTGGTAAAAATCTAGGCCGCATTCAGCATTTCAATGAGAATGGCTATGGCAGACAACAAATGTTATGCTTCTATTTCTATTTCTATCTGGATGCTATTTTATAGTCGTCGATGTTGGTTAAAGTTTTTTCATTCCAATAATTTAATGAGGGCTGGTATAAAAGAAATGAAAATGTGGTTTTTAATAATCAGAGTCTCCTGCATTTACTTCCAGTATTTTGATCTGAATGGGTTGGATACAAGAATTTAGGTCTTCATGTCTTTGTCTGAATATCTTCGACATTAACAAGAGTCAGGGAAGTTTTATCTCCAAAACCTTGATGAGAATGCTGCGCCTGATAGTTATAAAGAAATATAAATGAGGCCTGTTTCTTTCTGAATGATGTAATAGTCACTAGCGTTATTAAGAGTTATGCAGTTTCATTCCAGCATTTTGATGAGAAAGGCTTGTACATGGCATGCCCAAATCATAAAGTAAGATATTTTTAAACCAGGGCCCTGTCTTAAAAAGAGTTACGATTAATCCAAATCAATTGCAAGTTTGCAGGCACCTATCCCTCATGTGCATAGTTGCGATTTATATTAACCCTAAATTAGACAGGGCCCAGGTGAGATAATCGCAGTCAAACCCGTATGTTTCGTAAATTATCTTAGCTGTTTTGTTCCTTTTTTTTCTACACGCATGCATGGGTTTGTCCATGATTTGAAATACTGAAAGAACTCTAGTAAAAACCTTTTTGTTGATGTTGAAAAATTGCGTTTACATGAGAAATATTGGAATGTTTGATTATTGTTCTGAACATATCGGCTATTTGTTCCTTTTCCCTACAAGACTATTACAAAAAGTACATCTCAATGAATAACCTATTATATATGAAATAGTCAACTCTTTGCGCTGATTATATTAATCTATCAATGATATATGAAATATTAACAGTCAGACCCAACTTATGAAAAACAAATGCAGGCAAATACTTGAAAAACAACGAATAACGCTTAGTAAATTTATAGGACATTCAACATTCACTGCGAGGCATGGGGTAAATTAGCTAGTGTCGACATAGCTATTTGGTAAAATAATGCTATGTTTCGATTATCACCCCAATCAATGAAAGATTCGTCATGTAAAGATCCTTCCAAATAGCAAACATATCATGAATCAAATTTATTTACAGCATTTCTTTCAAAAATACATAACAACAGCAAGTTGATTTTTTTCGTGTATTCTGTACACACTGCCTCGCAAAAAAAAAAACGATGGTGATACTATTTTCACTGGGTTTTAGGACACCTAACCCCCGAAAATTACCCCCTCCCCCCTCCCGGAAAAATAACCCTAGGACAACTACCCCCCGTGGACAATTACCCCTCGAGGATAATTAAATCTGCATTTCACAAAACCAAATTATTATCAGGCTGGACTTCCCCTTTAACGAACATGGAGGGGTGTAATTGTCCTGTGGTGTGTTTTTCTGGGGTTAGGGTGGGGTTAGGCCTATTATCCTAAGGGGTGGGGTAATTGCCCTGTTTCACACAAGCGCCTAAGGTTGCGTCGACCACTCACAAGTCGCTTTTATATTTGGCATTTTCAGAAAGTAATATATGACATATTTTTAATTTAGTATTTCCACATGGAACTTACACATAATAAACCAAATATTTGTAGTGATTGGTACACTTTACAAACATAATTGCAATACCTTAGGTACCCCTCCACCCCCTTTAATTTTTGACCGAAAAAGGGTAGCTGGAAATGTAATATTATTTTTTGGTTTGTGCGGGGTTCTCTTTTTTATTGTCCTATTTCAAATTTTAATTGTATAGTTTGTTTTTGTTTCTCAGATATTTTTTTTCGGATTGCACCCCTCCCCCTTTTTACAAAACGCTGGATCCGCCCCTGTTACCTCTGCTTGTGCTGTTTGTGTCATCGCCGCCGGATATGACGTCATTCTGTCGGATACCCAATTTCTCCTTCCACAGGACGATAACGCGTCTGTTGCAGCCGAAAGCAAGAAGGACGAAGACCCCCTGCAGCGAATTGACGACGGTGAATGCGTACCAAAGCTCCGGGACGTATAGGCTGACAAAAGCCAATATCCACGTGAACCCCAAGACACCAGACAACTATTGATATAAGGAAGAATCAGAGGGTATTCAAAGATAAAGTTGACACCGAGCGAGGGCGGTCATCGGTTAATGGAGCTATACCATGGGAAATACTAGTTGCGCCATCTACGACTTATTTTGGACACCTGCACGTAAATGAATAGACTTGATTAACTGGGTCAGCGTTCGAGAAACAGACCGAATCTCCCCCTCACGCTTTGGTTTCGCGTCTAGTGCACGTACGTGAATACGTAGGCCTTTTCGGTCGCGTTGTCCGTTGTTTTATTATACCCGATTTTCCACGTATGGTGCACGCACGTGAATACGTAGGCATAGGCCCTTTCGGTCGCGTCGTCCGTTGTCGTATCATACCCGATTTTCCACGAGGGGGCCTCGGGAAAGACGCATAGTCTCGTCATACTACAGCCCCTTTAAATCATGGAGCTCCGAAAAGTTCACTCCTCCCAGACATTGTAAGTGGGAATGAAATTTGTTGTAGTCTCCCGGAAATGACTGCTGACTAATCACAAGCAACTTCCGGTGACCGAACTGTCTATCACAAATATTTGTATTTATTTATTTTAACATCTGAATACTTTATTCAGGATAAACATTATCAGTAAAACTGTTTTTTCTTCATAGTCCTGATTGAAATACAATAACAAAACAATACACCACAATGAGTATGCTGTAAACATCAAAAAAAGTTCATGATACACGTTTATATAAATGTTCACACACACCGTAGATACAAAATACAAGGTAAATACAAAGATACTTCTTCAAATTGTAAATAGATCAACAAGATAGAACAATTTAGATGCGGCTAACGGAAAGAAGCATCAATGGACTAACTGTTCGTTAATTTTNATTAGAATATTCAAATAACGATATTTATTTTTCAATGTAATACGGTAAGAGATGATTAAGAAACCGAAAATTTGGTATAGATACGTCAGCCACCCCTACCCGCGAAACCGGGCCTACATAATCAGGGCCCACATAATGCTCTGAATCGCAATTATTATAGGTGACATTACGACTTAATGTACATTTTTCATATGGAGCAGGTTGAGAGGAAAGATGTCTAACAAGATCGGCAAATTATACCACTGTGGGGCGAACAATCACGATTATGCGTTCTTCAATCTATATGCTCTCAGAATGGCTTCGATATTGAAGCAGGAATCAATATGTTGGTAAAAAATTTCCATGAAGGAGGATGTAGTTGTATTTCATATTCCATATTAGGCTTACTCATCTTTTCCTCTTAAAGCGTGGTCCCAAAGTATTGGTCTTTCGACTCACAGAGAACTGTCTCGTTCCATTACTCCCGCAGCTCGTTTGCGCGATCATCGCCGCTGGTCTGCAGTACCTCTACACGGTCTATGCCCTGTGGTTGGTGGTCCAGACCGCTGTCCTACTCAATACATGTTACCAACATGGTAAGCCTCGAGAGTCGAGCCTCGGCCAGCTCAAAATCCCGGAGAAGAGCATCACTGAACCTATTCAACTGACTAGAGTTTTTCTCCTGGTGTGGGGTAAGTTTTAGACCAGTTCGTACTAGATACAAACAACTTTTCAGAAGGAAAACAAGAGGTTAGTTAAAGGGTCACTCATGAACGTCAACGGTGTTTTCTCCTATTCTTTGGAGGATGAAAAAGTATTTTAGATTAGTTTGAGGTAGTGATACATGAGGTCTAATGCTGTCTTCACATTTTGTTTGGAAAATGTATTGCACTTTCATTGACTGCAAAGTTATGATTGAAATCACAACCCATCTTCCAAAAAAAATTGGGGAATCCACTGTTGACAAAAACAATGCCTTTTGCCACATGTCGCTTTTGAATTATTCTCAGATATAGGTTTTCTGCACATTCCATGATATATTTATCATTGCAAATGAGGTGTCGTCATAAAGAGAAATACTTGGGCTATTGAGCAAGACTAAGATCAGTTATGAATTTACATCAAAAGGAAATATATTAAAGGAGCTACGCAAAGAAAATTTACTAAAAACTGATAATTAGAACAAATTACATATGGATGGAAAGATTTTCTCTTGAAAAACACCAATAATTTGCTGAGAAATCATATAGATATCGTGGAGAGGCGTAAAATGCAATCTTT
>BEXV01001424.1:65511-88255 GCA_003118195.1 Hemicentrotus pulcherrimus
CCCCCCCCCCCCCCCCTCCCCCGCGCTGTAAGCCGACTCTTAGGAACATATTCAACAAAAGATGACCCATTTTTGCATGACAACGGGTGATAATTAATATGCTCCAAACATAACCCTGTTTTTTTTTTTACTTTCCGAGTTTAATTTCACAAAATGTGCCCTTTTTTCGCAAAAATGTGTGTGATGTCGCAATTGTCTTTTTGAAGGAAATATGACACTTTTTCTTGAAATTTCTCGCTCGTTATAACAAACAACAAGGAAAAATTCATCTTTAGTCTAAATCCGCCAACATCCCTGAAAAGAACTTGTAGTATTCACATTTAATGTCCTACATAATCACCCTTCCCCATTTGCTTCCAGACAGTTCATTTCCTAATGTAATTCATACGCAGTACTCAACTTGATCTTTACACCTAGCTTCAATTCAGGTTCAATTCAATTCAAGTTTATTTCCACATTTGGTTAAAAACAATTTAAGATTGTATATATATATATGAATATAACAAAGATTCAAAAGAAACATGCATGTCTCATAATGTGGTGGGAATAACGGAGACCAACGGGGCTATCAAGTTAATTGTCTAAACTAACTAAGATTACAAGGAATATTTGTTTATCGCGCTTGATTATAATGTGAACATTTAAAGGACAATTACAAAAAAACTCTTTGAATAAACATAGTTTGACTTCGTCCACCATGTACACCGATCTATGGAACACCAAGTTTGCCAAACAATAGAAATACTGAAAATGAATCATCATTCAGTAATTTATTTGTTTTTCTTTAGTTGCTGGCTGGTCGAGACTGAGAATGTGTACATTATTTTCATTTCACTCATCACATTGGCACTCGTGGTAAGTTGATTAATTCATTTGAGTCATTTTGGTTTTCTGTAATTTGAATTGAATTTCATGTAGAAAGAAGAATATCAAATATTGGCAGTTTTGTGCACATTTACTTAGCATTTGAGATTACTTTAACACAACCAGAACAAAACTTTAGATTTGCTTGAGAGGTTGAAAAAGGATAGCAAAAAAAAATCGCGCGTTAATTGTTAATAATAATTACCATGGAAACCTGCAGGTAAAATCTAAACAGCGGAAAATTGCTCAACAATGAAATTTTGTCATGCACTTTATTACAATACATACATATTGATGACTTACCATCAGGGTCGTCAATGTATACCAATTTCCAATGTTGGGAGGGAATTTTAGTCCAATTTTGTTTAGGGGCTAGTCTAAATTATCGATATAAAAACTTATCATTTTTAGGTATTCAGATTGCAATATCTGCTGACAGGGATATAAAAATTTATTTAAAAAAAACGTTTAAAAAAATGGAGAGCTTATAGGAGTGGCACATGTATTTATTCTTCCCAATATCCCTTCTCTTTAATTATAAAATTAAATGTTAAAGATTTTGAAATAATTCCAAAATGATAGATTTACCCTTTTCAATTGCCGATGCAAACCTTGAAGGATGATTCCAAGCAAATTGTTAAAAATTGTTTTCTCCCCTTGAACATCTTGAATGTTTGATTGACTTTTGCTCAAGTGGGGATTTAATAGTGTTTCCTGATGTGCCCCTCCAACCTGTCATCAAGAGAAGCGAAAAATAATATCCATACCCTTCACCTATCTTACCTTTTTCAGATCAACTTCGGCCTTTCCATCTGCACCGTGGTTTATCTCATCAGGATGGATGATCATTATACAGAGGACATCGACGGTTACGTTGAGTGGGCTGAGAAACTACGAAAGCGAATCAGGTAGGCCTAATAAGTCAGGTTGTGACGTTTCAGTCGATCGACGAGATCGTTGTCCAGAAAACCAAAATTGTTGGTTTCGTGGGCCTTCTGAAACTTTGTGAGGGTTCATACACAGACAGGCGGCTCTTAAGATCGACATAGTACTGGACCGACAGCCGACTAAACCCTGGATGCCGGTGTGACGGTCCTTCTGAGATCATCCTGAAGGGTTCACAAGATTATAACGAGACAGACAATTTAGTTCTGGTGGGCCTTCTAAGCACTTTACAGAGGGTAATGGGGATCAACGGCCTACAATACCGGCATTTAGCTATCACTGTCTAAGAATATTTTGTTTATTTGTTTGTTAGTTTGTTTGTTAATTTGTTTGTTTTCAGTCTCGTGGGCTTTCAGTTTCGAGGACGATTGGTCTCAATGTAATATTGACCTCTTGGATATTGCTTGCTATCTGATCACGTGTTAAATAATTGTGTAAAACCCAGTCTCACCAGGGATCACATCATGCGCTAAATGATATAATCATTATTTCTACTATTTTCTCCTTCATCTCCTAGTCTGTGCCTGTCGTCATCACTCATCCTCTCTTTCGTTCTCGTGATGGCCTGGTCATCCCATGCACTGCTCGTCTTCAGGTCCATCATCGCCTTCGATTATCTCTTCATCATCTTCAACATGATACAAGTAAGATGGTACATTCTATCTTTTTGAAATAAACAAAGGCTTTTGAAAAAAAAACGTTTTAGATTGATTAGAACAGTTATGTTATGGAAATCATTTTCAGCGTTCCCATCCCCGTCCATCCCTTTCGTATACAATTGGCAGTGGCGGAAGAAATGAAAAAACAATTTTTGTTCAATACATAATGTTTACCAGCCAGGAAATGGGCCTACAAACTGGCCCAGGCGTTCCCGTTTCGAAACTGACTCACGTCTTTTGGATGGTGACGTTAAAGATTGGTCCCCTGACGTAAAAATTCATATCTGATTGATACAAGTCTGTAAAAAAAAAAAAAAATAATTACAAACAAACATACATGTTAATTTAATTTATAATTTCATAAATATCATGTTCGGATTAAGTAATACACGTACGTCATTATTATGTTCACACCTTTCAGTAGATGACGAACAAGGCTATTGAAATTGCCTTGATTTGCAGTAGTGTTTACCCGAATAACGTTTTTATCAATGAAACTAAAAGAGCTGATATATGCAGTATAAAGAATTTCCGATTCTGCTTGACCCTATTTTATCGTTTATACTATGTTTTGTTTTTTGCAGGGTATTCTGGTCTTCATCTTCTACTGTCCAATGAATCCAGAGGTATGATTGCTTGTGTATTTTTTCAACAAATAACAAAATGATATGTGTTTTCTTGGAGCCAGAAGAGTACTTCAACGTAACTCAATCACAAAAGGGGTATCTATTGTTTTTCAATGGGATTTCACATTTGATGAAGAAAGAGGATGGAGAGGGTGGCAAATGAACCAATTTAAACCACAACAAATACAGAAGAAGAGTTGGATTTTCTGTTTTCCCTCAAGTTTTCTTCATTGCAAAAGCAAACGTGATTATCTTCAGTGAAGTCAAAATACATATGAACGATAATGAGAGCAAACCCGAGATATTGATTAGAGATTTACCGTTGCAATTATCAAAGCCCTCTATTCTTACATGTAAACACATATGTCTCGTATTAGGAATAAGTTTTGCATGTGACTAATTCATTTCCATTATTATTTCTATATGTACTCAGTTGTCAACTTATTCACTTATAAATGTTATCATTTATTTTTCCGTTTATTCCATGATTTATCTATTCATTTTTTAATTGATTATTTATTTATTAAACTTATAACTTTATTTTCTGTTCTCTTTATTTGAATAATAAAGGTTCGTGCTGCCATCTTTCGAACCGGGAACCCGGATGAAGACGAAAAGAAGATCGAAGACAATGAGCAAAAGAACTAACTTCAGTTCAAGATATGGTGATAATATGGACTTTTAGACTTGCGTGGACTGAAGCGTGCGACGTCTATTCAAGGCAGTGCATTAAAAGGACGTCGATCGTAGCATAGACCTATTGTCTTCGTGCGAATATAAAAATCCCTAAAAATTCCCTTCGAGCAGTGGCCCTGGTCAATCAAATGATATTACATTAGGTAAAAGCTATGGATAAAAGAAAGGGGAAGAAAAAAACCAATGGAAAGGGAAGACCGAGGTAGAAACGGGACATCAGAGGACGATACGACCTCTCACAATGCCCCCAATTATGCCGGTACCCCCTCCTTATATAGGCTTACGCTACCATAGACTGCCCTTCACTTATCAAAATTATAGGCACCTTGGCGAGAAAAAAATCCAAATGTAAGCACGAAACTTAGCTTTCGTCGAAAAAAAAATGTTATTGTTCAGCCACTCAGTAACTTACTGGCTTATGATGCAGCTTTCTCCACTGCTGCTCGCACACTCTGGAACCGGCTCTCTCCTTAATGTTGTCAAGCCTGGTTATAATGGGCTGGTAGAATTATTCTTAAATTTAAATCATCTGAACATAAACCTATTAGTGAAATTCATGTTATTTTAAATTGGGAAATTTTAGAAGATAGACAAGTTAGGCACAGTTATTCTTTGATGAATAAAATATTTCACGATTTGGCACATGTATATTTGAAAGAGAAGTTGATTGTTATCACTTCAAACTATGCCCTTAGAAGTAGGCCTACTAATTTAGTTTTGCCTAAACCGAAAACACAAAATTTAAAGCAAACGTTTCTGTATCGCGGAAGTAAATTGTACAATGGATTATCTATGCACACTCGACAATCAAGAAGTTTGGCTATGTTTAATAAAGAAAAAAAGTTTAGTTTAAAATGTTATGACAGAGATAATATACCCTTGAGGACTTGGGAAGGGGCGGTGGAAGGGGTTGGCAGTATCGAGGTGACGGGTGGTGAGGTTAGGGGATCGATAAGGTGGTAGTGTATTGGTAAATTAATATTATTTATTTATATTAAAAAAAATGATAGTGTATGTAAATTAATATGATTTTGCTTTTGACCCATGGAGGAACAGGACCATTTTGAAAATGGTCCTGAAATGGGCTATCTAACCGTTTGTCTATACTTTACAAATTTACTTACTTTCCTATCGTTTGAAATGTGTTTTATATGTATGTCTTTAAAACTTGTATGTATATATGGATTTCGACAAACAAAAACAAAACAAAACAAACAAGACCGCTCACTGGAAATGCAAAAAGCGGTCTTTATAGACAGGCTGTTTCTAGCGGCAATCTTAAAAACTCATTAGTTGTGACTGAATACATTTACATGTATCTATTAATGCATCCATAACAAAAAAAATTGCTTCTTTAACCATTTTCAAAGAAAAGACTAATACTGCATAGTTTTGTTATCACTTTGTTATGTATATTTTCTTCGTTGGTTAAATTCTAAGTAAGAACCAGTGAAGATGATGTAGATTATGTAAGTGTGATTTTCTTTCTTTCCCACTTTTTTACATTCATTTGTTATTTTGTATTTACTTCAGAAAAAAAAGAAGCTTTTGAATTAAGTGGTTGCTAAAAAAGGGGAATATAATTTTTTTTTAAAGTAGATGTACTTTTTGGTTTATAATGTGAGAATTAGCTACTATGGATCAACGCATTGCCGACACTACGCCGGGACGCAGGCGCGGATCCAGGATTTCTTAGGGGAGGGGGCCCAACTTATCAACTTTTTTTTTTGGGTCCTCGAAAATTTTTCAATTTGCACCCCCCCCCCTGGAGCTCCAGGGGGGGGGGTCAACCCCAAAAAAGGTAATATCACGTGATTTTACATGATTTTTTTTCTCCCCTAGATCCGCCACTGCCGTGACGTTGCTCACACAGTGCAGTGTCATGGTTAAAATTGACCCTGAAAAAGAGCTCGAGCAAGAAGGGTCAGACTGCCCCGAAAGTCGATTGATGATTCTTCATGTTCGCTTTCATTAGTGAGAGTAACACTTCTATGCTTTTGTAATTATCAGATAATATAAAGGATAAAATGAATCTATTGTACGAATATTTGTATTGCATATTTTTATTCCGATTTATTTTTGAGGAAAATAAAATTTACCATCAATAAAACGATTCAAACAGAATTTGCAGACATATCTATTTTAAAATTGTATGCAATCGAGTTTTAAAAAGTATACAAGAAAAAAAAAAGTAAATTGTGAAATAATTTTGATAGGTAATGTATTCTCTTGAAGCTGTGTATACTTATTATCGAAGATCAATTTAGCTAAACAAACAACCGAAAAGGAAGAGGAGTAGAAAGGGTTTGTAAATATGCAAGTGGCTTTATTCAACTATTCATTCATTTTTAGATATTATATCATGTTAATGTGATTTTGCAAATGTATGCAAGGTAAATGAGAACTGATTGCATATTGACTGTTAAATTAAGTGTTTTTAAACTAGGTTGCATCATTATTTCATTGTAAGATCTCAATTTAAACAGTTACGTTAAACAAGTAACATACTACTAGCATACATATGACTTTCATCTGACATGTCTGATTGTCCTTTATTTGCAAGAATGAAACGTAGGCCTAATTGTATATATAGTTGATGTACGCTGTAATAAAATGATCGATTCTAAGACATAATCTATATCATATATTTCCAGGAAGTTTATCATTGTATCAACTATTAATACCATTATGATGTATCCGTTCACTATACAATTATAAGGATATGAAAAAATCTACTTTATCTTTTCATTGAAACTTTCATGAATTCATTAATTTTCCACGACTGCTTTTGAATCAATTGGACAAAAGCGAAAAATTACTGCATAGGAAATCATACATAAGATTTCAAGATGTAACATAATTGTGAAAAATATTTATCCGTTCGATTTTGTGTTAGTGCGTAAATGAACAGTTAACAACTCAATTATTCATACCCGTACCAAGTTTGTTAATAGTTGAAGTATGTGAACATTTAATTTGTCCCCATTCAATGTTAATGAATGTAAAATAATAAACATACATCTAAGAATATTCACTAAAAGCCCTAACTTAAGTACAAGTACAATTTACAAGGGGTATGAATAATTTAGTTGTTAAAGGTAAAGACCAGTTTTGGAAACGCCTCTCTCTCAAAAAATGAAGTGGAAGCTCTAATTACCAATCATGTGAAAGAATATGTTTTGACTAATACGTGATGATACAAATTTTGCCGAGAAGCCGCCTACTTATTGCTATATTTGGTAAATTAATTTATCTATTTGGACCTGATAGATATAACGCACGTGTCGTGCACGTTTGCGTAGTCCCATAAACATCTTTCTGTGTACGGTGCTTGTAACTTTACCAAGACTGGGCCAAATTTCTTATCATTTTGATGATTCCAGAACCTTGTAGTACACACCAATACTAATATGATAAATGATCAACCTTTTCTGATCGATTCCACAACGGTTTTTTTTTCACAATGCATGCAATCGCATAACCAGAACTGATCTTTATCTTTAAGGCTAGGTCTTTTTTTGCAAATAATTAGTTAAAGTACCTAATGGACTATTATGACAGAAATGTTGTATTCATTCATGATTAATTTATCGTAGTGTGATTGTTGATTTACTTTTATGCTCGTGAGTATTCATTATCCGAGTTCATTACTGATATAATAAATTACAATCTTATTTATTTGGAAACTCTAAAGACTGCATTTATACTTTTTCTTTTTCTGGTCAATAATTGTTTTAAATATGAAATATGCAATGAGTAAGGTGACAGATATAGCGGAATCCCATGTTATAAATAGTTGCGAACAAATCGCAGGTCCTCTAATAAATCACAAGTTTGCAGTCTCCGTTACATAGCTGTTAAATGAATATCAATCACAAATAAGTTATGATTAAATGTAACTGGTTTTTCTAACGTTGTTCAATCATACAATTTTGAGAATATACAGCAATACATCAATCATAAAATAATGATTCCGCATGACAACAAATATCTAAAGATATAATTATTATTTTCACCTGTTATCTAAATTTCTGCCGCTAGCACAATAAGAAGAAAAAAACAGACCATGCAGAATCATTACATGTAACGGTTTTATAGACGAAAAATTGACCTTTTTCAAAATGAAATCATCTGGTAAACATGTTAACGTCACTTATCCCCCAAATAAAAGACATAAATCGCTAAACTACATAAAATATTGATTAAACAAAAATAATTACCGTTTCCAAAAATGAGATATTGACCTGGTCAATTTGTTTACGTCACTATTTCCCCTACAACAACAACAAAAATCACTAAATGATATGAAGAAAAAAATAGTGAAAAACATGCAGAAAGCCGTCAAGACATATAGACATTAGCACAAGATAGAACACAAATTGTATAGGGTTTAAACCTCCAAGAATCGTTAGATATTCATTCACAAAGAGATAATGATGATATAAAATTGTTGTGGAAATATGAGTTCATATATTTATCAGCCATTTAATTTTGATGCAATTTCAAGACAGGCTTCCCAGAAATTAATTGAGGTTTTCATCTTTTGCCTATTCTGTTCAAGCCTTCGATGTTAGTAAAAGTCCAAGCAGTTTTCATTTTCATTCCAGTATTTTAATTGGTATGGGTTTGGAAGAAAGAGAAATGGGGTCTTCATCCATTAAAACGAGCTCTTCTTTTGTGAATGCTAAAAATTCTCCGACGCTGGTAAAAATCTAGGCCGCATTCAGCATTTCGATGAGAATGGGTATGGCAGACAAAAAAAAAAAAAAGTTATGTTTCTATTTCTATTCGAATGCTTTTTTATAGTCTTCGATGTTGGTAAAAGTTTTTTCATTCCAATAATTTAATGAGGGCTGGTATAAAAGAAATGAAAATGTGGTTTTTAATAATCAGAGTCTCCTGCATTTACTTCCAGTATTTTGATCTGAATGGGTTGGATATAAGAATCTAGGTCTTGATATCTTTGTCTTAATATCTCCGACATTAACAAAAGTCAGGGCAGTTTTAATTCCAAAACCTTGATGAGAATGCTGCGCCTGATGATTATAAAAGAAATACAAATGAGGTCTGTTTCTTTCTGAATGATTTAGTAGTCACTGGAGATATGCAGTTTCATTCCAGCATTCTGATGACAAAGGCTTGTACATGACATGAACAAATCATAAAATAAGATATTTTCCAAACCAGTGCCTTGTCTTATAAACAGTTACGATTGATCCAAATCAATTGCAAGTTCGCAGGCTCATATCTCTTATATGCATAGTTGCGACTGATATTAACACTAAATTAGAAAGGGCCCATGTGAGATAATCGATTTCAAAGCCGTATTTTTCGTTAAATATCTTAGCCGTTTTTGTTCCATTTTTTTCTACACGGGTTTGTCCATGATTTGAAATACTGAAAGAACTCTAGTAAAAACCTTTTTGTTGATGTTGAAAAATTGTGTTTACATGAGAAATGTTGGTAATACGTTTGATAATTCCTTCTCCCTACAAGACTACGAAAAAACGTACATCTCAATGAATAACCTATTATATATGAAATAGTCAACTCTTTGCGCTGATTATATTAATCTATCAATGATATATGAAATATTAACAGTCAGACCCAACTTATGAAAAACAAATGCAGGCAAATACTTGAAAAACAACGAATAACGCTTAGTAAATTTATAGGACATTCAACATTCACTGCGAGGCATGGGGAAAATTTTGAAGTAGCTAGTGTCGACATAGCTATTTGGTAAAATAATGCTATGTTTCGATTATCACCCCAATCAATGAAAGATTCGTCATGAAAAGATCCTTCCAAATAGCAAACATATTATAAATCAAATTTATCTACTGCATTTCTTTAAAAGATACATAACAACAGCAGGTTGGTTGTTCTCGTGCACTTTGTACAAACTGCCCCGCAAAAAACGATGAGGACACTATTTTCACTGGTTTCTAGGACAATTAACCCCCGAAAATTACCCCTCCCCCCTCCCGAAAAAAATACCCCCTAGGACAACTACCCCCTGTGGACAATTACCCGTCAAGGATAATTCAATCTGCATTTATCAAAACCAAATTATTATCAAGCTGGACTTCCCCTTTAACGAACAGGGAGGGATTGTCCTTGGTGTTTTTCTGGGGGTGGGGTTAGGCCTATTATCCTAAGGGGTGGGGTAATTGCCCTGTTTCACACAAGCGCCTAAGGTTGCGTCGACCACTCACAAGTCGCTTTTATATTTGGCATTTTCAGAAAGTAATATATGACATATTTTTAATTTAGTATTACCACATGGAACTTACATATTGTGAACCACATATTTGTAGTGATTGGTACACTATACAAACATAATTGGCTATTGCAATACCTGAGGTACCCCTCCACCCCCTTTAATTTTTGACCGAAAAAGGGTAGCTGGAAATGTAATATTATTTTTTGGTGTGTACGGGGTTCTCTTTTTTCATTGTCCTTTTTCAAATCTTAATTGTACAGTTTGTTTTTGTTTCTCAAATCTTTTTTCGGATTGCACCCCTCCCCGTTTTACAAAACGCTGGATCCGCCCCTGTTACCTCTGCTTGTGCTGTTTGTGTCATCGCCGCCGGATATGACGTCATTCTGTCGGATACCCAATTTCTCCTTCCACAGGACGATAACGCGTCTGTTGCAGCCGAAAGCAAGAAGGACGAAGACCCCCTGCAGCGAATTGACGACGGTGAATGCGTACCAAAGCTCCGGGACGTATAGGCTGACAAAAGCCAATATCCACGTGAACCCCAAGACACCAGACAACTATTGATATAAGGAAGAATCAGAGGGTATTCAAAGATAAAGTTGACACCGAGCGAGGGCGGTCATCGGTTAATGGAGCTATACCATGGGAAATACTAGTTGCGCCATCTACGACTTATTTTGGACACCTGCACGTAAATGAATAGACTTGATTAACTGGGTCAGCGTTCGAGAAACAGACCGAATCTCCCCCTCACGCTTTGGTTTCGCGTCTAGTGCACGTACGTGAATACGTAGGCCTTTTCGGTCGCGTTGTCCGTTGTTTTATTATACCCGATTTTCCACGTATGGTGCACGCACGTGAATACGTAGGCATAGGCCCTTTCGGTCGCGTCGTCCGTTGTCGTATCATACCCGATTTTCCACGAGGGGGCCTCGGGAAAGACGCATAGTCTCGTCATACTACAGCCCCTTTAAATCATGGAGCTCCGAAAAGTTCACTCCTCCCAGACATTGTAAGTGGGAATGAAATTTGTTGTAGTCTCCCGGAAATGACTGCTGACTAATCACAAGCAACTTCCGGTGACCGAACTGTCTATCACAAATATTTGTATTTATTTATTTTAACATCTGAATACTTTATTCAGGATAAACATTATCAGTAAAACTGTTTTTTCTTCATAGTCCTGATTGAAATACAATAACAAAACAATACACCACAATGAGTATGCTGTAAACATCAAAAAAAGTTCATGATACACGTTTATATAAATGTTCACACACACCGTAGATACAAAATACAAGGTAAATACAAAGATACTTCTTCAAATTGTAAATAGATCAACAAGATAGAACAATTTAGATGCGGCTAACGGAAAGAAGCATCAATGGACTAACTGTTCGTTAATTTGATTTCGGTTCATTCGAACTCTATATTTTTCAGTTTAGGCAGAGATAAGCTATTACAAAGAAATAATACAGTTATAGTAAACCCGGTGAATTGCCCAATAACAGCTGAAAAGGGTGTTTACGATCTTCCTATATTACATAACACATGATAATCACAATTCTGTTCACCAAAAGAAGACTCGTAAGCTTCAGTGCTGTTTTTCCAAAAGGCCCTCCATTATTATCACCCCAGCAATTACAAGGTACCTATTTTACACCTGGTTGGAAAGTGGCAAATGTGGATGCATGTCTTGCCTAAGGACAGTAGTGCAGGAATCGGATCCGAACCCTCAACTATGTGATTGAGAGTCAATTGAATAAATCACAATATCATGACACCTCCACAAATAATTAATTAACTGCTAGTTTAAGCCCCACCCCTCCATTTATACAAAGATGCTATCAAGCTCTTCGTAGCGCACGTGAATTCGAATTTAACTAAAAGTTACACTTTGGAACATATTCCATGAAGTAACGATTTTAATTTACTTTTAAAAAATCCACAGTTACTTGAGTGACCGACAAAACAAAAAATTATGTATGAAATGGAAATGCCTTTCAAGGCAAACAAAATTGAAAAGTTAAAACGATTGCAAGTCACATTTTGTCTTCTCTTATACCAATGCCCAAAATCCAACCAGGTGTAAATATGTACCTGTTAATTGCCGGGGTGATGATAATTGAAGGGGCCTCAGTATGAACTGCTCTTTGTGTAAACAGGGCAAATGTGTACGAATGTCTTTTTGCACAAGGGAACTAACCAACTAACTTGGTCTCGAGAGCTAAATTAGGTTTTACAACATTAGAAAAAAGATTATCGAAACAGCGGTATTACTTTCCTACCTTGACATAAAGTGACAGTTCCTCCTTTGCTTTTACTAGAGCTGGTCGATCTCTCAGTGCTCTGTCGGCCGCTCTTTTGGTAAGTCTTATCCCCACCATGGTGTCAATGAACAAGATTGCATTCAGAAACAGGAGTGAAGCAAGGGGTACGCCGAAGGCGAAAAGGCTTGCATCTCCTCTAGATAGCCAGCATAAATCATCATTGTCATAGATGAGGTGCAGATTAGTACAGCCACACAAGTCGAGTGCCAGGCAAGAACCTACTATCAACGCAGGGGCTCCGCAGGCGTAGAGGGCGTACCAGGCGTATAATTGATTAGATTTGGCCCGAATATGTAACTAGACGCGAGAACCAAAGGTCCGGTTAAGATCGATGGCCAGTGCGTTCATCCAGAAGAAAAGGGACAACAAGAAGTAGTGCGTAATAGCTGCCACTGCCTTGCATAGGATAGTATTTTGTATATTCAAAGCACCCACGTATAGCAATGCAAATGTTATCAGAAGAGCGAAGGAGAGAGAAAGAATTAATTTGCCAGCCAAATTGCAGAGGGTTGGGAAAAGTGAAAAGGTAGTTATTACGATTAAAACCGATATCATGGAAAGAACTGTTCCTACAGTGGACATGATACCCAGAGCATCGAGGTTGAGTTCAGACAATACATATTCCTATAGACAATACACAGCAGAGCCGTCCAGCTGTATTTGGAACTGATCGGGTGGGAGGACAGTATCGCCTGTCAGGATTCTCAATGATTCTTTGGAGTGGTGTGACACTAATTCAAACTCGCTTGCTTGTACATTTATATATTTGTCACACATGAGTGTCGTACTGTCCAGACAAATATCATCTACTTTTGAAACAATTATGATATATTGCTCTGTCTCCCTGGTGATGTTAACTCTGAATGGTCTCAGAGATGTTTTGTTGTGATCTGTAAATGTCCAGGAACTGTGGGACTCACAGTTCCATCCTGCAGGAACATCAATCAACAGTTCTACCAGAGACAGGTTTCCAAATGAAGGGGTGTATAAACAGGATGTGTAGTTAAACAACGTATTGATACCCTGATCTAACTCCATACTGGATAGGGACAGGGCAGTGAAATTCATTTCGACATCAAAATACAATCGACATAACAGATCAGAAGCGGTTTGGTTACAAACGTCTTTTTCTTCTACCTGATCCTCTGTGGGGATACAGGATATTTTTGGTGGTGATAACATCACAGAAAATACTATCAGGTCTAGGGATGAGGCGATGATAAAATTGTTTACTGCGGCAGCAAGGTATTCTGCGTCAAGTGATGTTATATCTATCATGTCGAATGACGACAAGTTCGTTGATTTCTTAGAGTCCGTTTGACCATAATACATGTAGAATGACAAAAAAACCCTTCCGTTCTCGTTTACCGGAACACGTTCGCATTTTTCAGTTGTGGTGTTGTATTTCGATCCGGAGAAACAAAACAATACTTGGCATGTGCTCGTGATGGGGTCAAAGGCTTCGTTTTGTCCACAAGACATCGCAGCCTGCACCTGATCATCGCTTGCAAAGATGAAGTATTGAACGAATGGTGGAGTTCCTCCTGGACTAGCTCCATCATCAGCAGGGGATCCATGGTCAAATGAATCACACAGTTGAAGATAGTCACTGCACACGTCAATTCCACTACAATGTGCGCATTGTAGATTCTGATAAATGGTACCGTTCTGTTTTACGGGTGCAAGGTAGGATGGACACTTCATCTGAGTAAGCCTACCGTTAGGATAGTCCCCTTGACAGGTCTTCACATCGACCCTAAAACAAGGCCGAGGTACGATGACATCAGGTATATTAGATGGTGGCTTCAATATGGCTTCACAAGGCCCTAGCCACCCTGATACCAATTCTTCAAACGTTACGTCGTATTGAGTGTCACTACTTGACAATGATGAAATCGGCAATGATAATCGGCCCCTGTCATGACATCGCCAATGCCGCTGCCATGGATGGACTCTAGTTAAGGACACCCCTTGACAAAGTGCGCAGTATATGTTCTTGAAATGGCCTATGCCCGGGACAGCAACGGGAGTTGTGAATATGTCCTTCGATACCGCCGGATTCTCACAGTGGTTGCGATATACACTATCCGGTAAGACATGGGCGGGGCACTTTGAAATGAGGTGGTACGACGTGTAGATCGTTGTGTTTTTACTTCCTCTTAGGCCATATATTGCCCCCCGAACGGTAGTGCACGTCATATATTGGATATATTCATCCTCCAGTGCCTTGTTGCCATGTATAACACCAGAGTCCCCATCCGAGTCCTTGGCTGCGAACGTCTCCTCAGTGTTGGGGCAACATTCATCGTAAAGGGCGCACTTTTGATCGCACTTACACACTCCTCTATTCCAGTTGTCACAAGAGAAAGGAAGGAAACGACTGGGGCAAGATGAATCCAGGAATTGTTGTTGCCCTTCCTGACTGCATTCCACAGCTTCTGCATGCGTACAGGAAAAGCCCATGTATATTATGAGGATGACACCAACAACAACTACAACGACAACAATTATAATAATGCTAACATGATTATAATAGTAATGATAATAATAACGTCAATTTGTATACCGGATAAACATTATAATACAATTCTTTATGCGATTAACTTTTATACAAGTTTGTAACCTTGATCAGAATTACTACTGCAAGAAAAGGTAAGTCTTCAAGGCTTTCTTAAACGTATCAAGACAAAACATCAAAACATATTACAAAATGGTTAAGGGTATAAAACAAAAATCCACAGAGCAGGAGATGATGCTTTCTTATCGAAACAGGCTTGAATCGTCGGCGAACTAACGAAATTTGAAATAAGATGAAGAGTTCAGTATATCAATTAAATATATCACGAAAAGGATTGGTCCTAAAACGAATCCCTAGGATACCCCACACTTCAGTTCATTCCTTTCACAATCATTACTGTCAATATGAAACAAATTGATACATGTCCTCCCGTTAATTTTTAAACAAATCGAATGGTAATCTTGGTATGCCAAAATGGCTTAGATTATTTTGAAGTATGATAATTAAAATAACAATAAATGTAAATATATGAATAGTAGTTGTACTAGAAATAATGATGATAATTACTACTTGTATATTGCGCATGAATCCATCCCGTGGATGCCTAGGCGCCAACTATAAAGTAAACGCCTTATATTCACTCTGGCTTTAGCCCACTTGCCCTCAAGCGCTAAAAGGATTCGATGAATAAATTCCTATCGGGTTACCATTTGCTACAATGGGGTGGAGAGCGGCACGTGTAGATCAATGTCTCGCCAAAGGGCATTAATGCCTCAAGATCGAACTGCCAAGCACGTATAACGTAATCCAAACTCTATTTATATGGGATACAAAACAGACTTTAATTTAAATTTTCCTTGAGTCGATTTTCCCATAGTAGTAAAAATTAGAATAATCTATTTAAAGAATATTGAGCAAGTGGAATTAAGGAACAATTCGTAAACAGAGGATATTTAACGTAAAGTGCTTATTGACAAAGTTTATTTGGAAAAAGACAAATTAACTTTTTTTTAAAGGAACTAAAAATGAAACAAAACTATTAATTTCATGTACGTCACATTATTTTATCACATCATCGATTAGTTTGTGCTCCGGTAAGGCACATCCAATGTAAACCACTTGAGCCTGTGTCGTAAGGTGGGTAAAATAAAGTGTCCATGTTTAATTGCACATCGGACCAATACAACAAGAAAGGATGAGTGAAAAGAGACTCATTCAATGGACAGAAACTTCCACAGTATTAAAATGTATTACAGAAAGTGAATTTCTAAAAGGAAGGTTGAGCTGGCTCATAGAAAAAGAGAAAAGCGCAAAACGGATTTTCACTTACAAACAGATTGAGTACAATTCTTGTTTTAAAAACCCACACATGTGCCTTCACTTTCATTTGTTGTTCTCACCTGTGGTAAAATTCATAAGCTCAATTACCGGTATGTCAGCACTTTCCACTCTCTTGTCCGCAACCAAAGGTATTGCGAAGAGGAGGAAGCAGACTTCTAAAACGTGATGCATTGTGTTGTGTGGTTTATATCTGTTCAAGTAATCAATAGGCAATTAGTTAGGACGTTTCTATTTCTGTTAGCATTTTTTTTAATCCAATGTTACAGCGGGTCATATTGATTTTTAATCCACAATATATTATCACAATCCAACTCGAACTCTCTTCCGATTCTGCTAAAAATCACAGAAAAAAAAAATCACAAATATGCAAAATATTTACAAAATTCATATAGAGTAGTAGAATCCCGCAGAAAATATGGGAATGCAAATGGTTATGCAATCAATATAATCATTATTATTCTAGTACACTGATATAATTGGTGGATATAATAGTCCGTGATGATGTCATGGTAAACAAAAACGTTGTATTAGCACACCACAAAAGCATGCTTATGAACTGTTAAATTTAGCAATGGAAATACAATTATGACTATATGTTACAAATAATTAAATTGAGATAATCCTTCATCACGGTAATATCCAAGAAAATATTAAAACAATTGAATTGAAAATTCTCGAGAGTTCACTTGTTCACAGGAACGGTTTTAAATGTATCATTATTTATTTCATGAGATCCTATTTGACGAAATAAATTCAAACCAGTCAAAGTGAAGAAGTGAACTTTAAGTATTCATATTTCAGTTGTTGGTAATCATTATATAAGTGCGTGTGTATATAAATGTATATATAATGGATTCGTGAAAGAGTTGACAAACATAATACTTATAATTTTATTCATTCATTGATTCATTCATTGCAACCAAAAGTTGGAATTCAAATACAAATTAAAAACCCAAAGCGAAGCAGAACAATGTTAGAAATAGTTTACACCACGTACATAAATATATAATAAAGTAAACTAAGGGAGAGGTACATCAATTTAAGTTGTCCTTACTTTCGATGAATCGTCTGAGTCCACTCTCTGATATATCAAATTAATGTGCAGATGAAACACAAAATATGCAGAAAATCAAGCAGGGAAACACGAATTCCAAAGGATGAAATCAGAGTAAAAACACAAAGCTGACATCCACTGAGGAGCTCAAATCAAATTTGAGCCATATCGTTCCTCCCTCAGCAGGAGTTTTATTTCAAAGAAGAAATTGATACCTCTTTCTTTTCATCGACACTGTCGGTAAGAAGTGAAGGCGAAATTCAGTCATATCTCTAGCTGCGTAATAAAAAATGGCTCTTGGCATAATTTTATTGAATAACTATTTTAAACAAAATCAATAGGTATGAGTGCTAAACTTGCAGACGCATTTCTCCATAGAGTGAGACGAGGAAAATGACATGTCTGAAATCTATAATGAACCGTGGAGCAACGAAAAGAATACAAAACAAACACATCATGACAAGTGCACAAACAAATTAAGTGCTCGAGTTGTCTGAATAACATTTGATGAAATTAACCAAAGGAAATTTCTCACATTTCTGCTCTGTCACTTTTTGATAGACAGCTTTAAAAGTGTTGTTTGAATTATTTGAAGCATTTTCTTCCCTTTCCCACTCTACTAGCAAAATGGGGAAAAAAAATCATGGAGCTGCTCGAAACATCTTTGATGTGTCTTTTAATCGACACTGATGTCTAGAATGATTGTTACTATTAAGTAGGTCCTCATTAAAGACGAGCGTAATGACCTTCGTGTTTATTGGTGAATGCTATGTAATTGTGCCGAAAGAAGTTCAACTGTTTATTCTTCTACATGGATATTTTTGCTATGCCGACAAAAAATATGGTAAACATAGTAGTCTTAATTATATGAAAACTACCTAATTAAAGTTTTAAGCTTGTCTTTTTTTTTCAATAATAAGATGTACATGTTTTAAAAAGTGTTATTAAGTCAATTCACGCTCACAAATTATTACATCCCAATATCAGCTAGAAAGAACAATATGGCATGTAATTAGGCGAGCATGGTAATAAAATGAACAGATAACAATGGGACCCATTATATGATATTACAAAATATTATTTTGTTTTCAATATCCCCTGGAAAGTGTTGTCAGAACGTAAAAATGATGTAACAATGGCAGCCGTGGAAAAATCCATGACGTTCAAATCATACCTAAGACTTGGTTTGGAATATTGACAAAAAGAATATGGTATGTTATTTGGCGAGCATGCAAATAACAAGAACACAGACAAATGGGAACCCAATTCCCAGTTCTTGCGAAGAAAATGAAAACCGTGGACATTTTAAAAGCAACTCTTTTTAATTGAATCATCACCAGTCTGTAAGAGCGGAAGAGCGATACAGATTGCATTTCAAATCAATGCTCTCGTCTGTTTTTCAATAGCGGCATTTTAGCTCTCTGCACGCAAGGCCCGGTTTCTGAGGAATAAATAAAAAAATGAATTACTGCTGTCTGTACCTTTCATCGACTCTATCTCATCTTCGGTATCAATGTTGCATTGTTTAAATGGTCATGGAATAGGTAGACCATTTGAGAAGTATAAATGGCGAAGCTTGGCTCCATTCATGGAGAGAGGGGGTTCGAGGCACGTTGAATATTAGGTTGATGAAAAGCAAGGGAACAAGGCCATAGAATGNATTTCTATATGTACTCAGTTGTCAACTTATTCACTTATAAATGTTATCATTTATTTTTCCGTTTATTCCATGATTTATCTATTCATTTTTTAATTGATTATTTATTTATTAAACTTATAACTTTATTTTCTGTTCTCTTTATTTGAATAATAAAGGTTCGTGCTGCCATCTTTCGAACCGGGAACCCGGATGAAGACGAAAAGAAGATCGAAGACAATGAGCAAAAGAACTAACTTCAGTTCAAGATATGGTGATAATATGGACTTTTAGAATTGCGTGGACTGAAGCGTGCGACGTCCATTCAAGGCAGTGCATTAAAAGGACGTCGATCGTAGCATATAGACCTATTGTCTTCGTGCGAATCTAAAAATCCCTAATAATTCCCTTCAAGCAGTGGCCCTGGTCAGTCAAATGGTATTACATTAGGTAAAAGCTATGGATAAAAGAAAGGGGAAGAAAAAAACCAATGGAAAGGGAAGACCGAGGTAGAAACGGGACATCAGAGGACGATACGACCTCTCACAATGCCCCCAATTATGCCGGTACCCCCTCCTTATATAGGCTTACGCTACCATAGACTGCCCTTCACTTATCAAAATTATAGGCACCTTGGCGAGAAAAAAATCCAAATGTAAGCACGAAACTTAGCTTTCGTCGAAAAAAAAATGTTATTGTTCAACCACTCAGTAACTTACTGGCTTATGATGCAGCTTTCTCCACTGCTGCTAGCACACTCTGGAACCGGCTCTCTCCTTAATGTTGTCAAACCTGGTGATAATGGGCTGGTAGAATTATTCTTAAATTTAAATAATCTGAACATAAACCTATTAGTGAAATTCATGTTATTTTAAATTGGGAAATTTAAGAAAATAGACAAGTTAGGCACAGTTATTCTTTGATGAATAAAATATTTCACGATTTGGCACATGTATATTTGAAAGAGAAGTTGATTGTTATCACTTCAAACTATGCCCTTAGAAGTAGGCCTACTAATTTAGTTTTGTATAAAACAGAAAACACAGAATTTAAAGCAAACGTTTATAAATGGCTCTGAGACTCTGTTTATATAAAGTGACCGGCCAGTGTGGATGATCTTGACTTTCGGCTGTTTTTCTTGCTTTATTGTGGATATAATTGTGAAATTCTAGCGAAATTCTAGCGATGAGGGACCAATAAATGTAAGTTGTGAACACTTTCTATCATTACCTGGATAGCGAATGGTGACAGATGTCATATTTTTACGATTAACTCTGGAGTTATTACACGGTCTCTGAAATAGGATATTCAGCCTGGTCCCACTCCATCATAATTTTGCTGTGTCTACTACCTCACCTTCAACTACTATACCCATTTGCACTTCATCCTGATAATCTCCGGTATTTGCCTTGATTGAACCCCCCATAATTGACTCTTCTTTGGATCTACAACTGCATTATCGGTGGATTAAACCCACAATGGCAGCTACACGCACGACAAAGAACCTCGTTAAGGAGGTTCTCAAGGATGATGACGTGCTTGTTCACATCAAAGGAGCTATATGGGAAGCTTTAGATACCAAGTTCGATGAACTCATTAAACGTCTGGATATACAGGATTGAGCAGTATTGGATCTTCATAATAGGGTAAAAAGCATTGAAAGTAGTCTAACAAACATGCAAAAGAAACAACAGAAGTGTGAGGAGAGGAATAGATGGTTAGAGAAACAGCTTAACGACCAGGAGCAATACTCTAGAAGAAACTGCATTCGTCTGTTCGGAGCCCCTGAAAAAGAGAATGAGAACACCAGTCAG
This sequence comes from Hemicentrotus pulcherrimus, assembly GCA_003118195.1. NCBI lineage: Eukaryota > Metazoa > Echinodermata > Echinoidea > Camarodonta > Strongylocentrotidae > Hemicentrotus > Hemicentrotus pulcherrimus. The sequence continues at coordinate 86,221 of BEXV01001424.1, forward strand.
AGAGTATGTGAAATAGCCCAGCAACAACTTGGTGTAGATCTGCATCTGCAAGACATCGATAGGAGCCATCGTGTGCCACGTCGTACTGAACCTGCACCTAATGAAAAGGGAGAAATCAGACCAAGAGCGATCATCATTAAACTTACATCTTATCAGCATCGGCAAAAGCTCTTAATGAACAGAAGAAAATTGAAGAACACTAAAATGAGTCTGCATGAGGATTTAACAAAGGCAAATCGCTCACTTCTATGGGAGGCCACTAATGCCAGTAAACTACAGGGGTCAAATGTCCTTTCAGCATGGTCTGCCAATGGAAGGATCATCGTGTCAGTGAAAACTACCAATGGGTCTATGAAGAGACAAATAAACAGCAAAGAAGACCTCCCCCTCGCCATTGGCTGAATTATTTTAAATCTTTGGCGTCTACAATCATATACATGTACATTCCTAACTTTGTAAGTCTACTCTCCAATTTTTTTTTTTTTTTTTTTAAATCACATAATGAACATGAAGTGTTTTCCTCACAATATTCTTATTGACTTTTATATATCAACATGTTTTCCATACAGACCAATTGTCTGTCACCTACTTTGATTTTGTTTTTCATCAATATTATATTGTATGTTATCCAGGTAAATGAATAACTTTTTTTGTTATATCAATCGATACACCGTAGTTATCTTTTTATCACATATACTATAACCGTTATTGTTTGATTTCCCCCGTTTAATGTTTTTTTTAGGTTTATGTTTGATGTTAATTATTAGTTGTTTGTGATGTTTTGTGCAGACTGTAATCTTGCGATAAACACGGATTCATTCACTTGTTCCCATTGCAGAAACTATCATGATGATCGTCATACTTCTATAGATGATTTATATGATATACATGTATGTCAATGTCAATTTCCACGATGCTTCCATTCTATTTTTCCTTTCAATGATATCAACGATACTGAATTGATTGATATGTATGTTGACAGCGCCAATACTCAATCGCTTGGAACTCAAGATTTGAATAACTTGTATAAAAAATTTAATTCGAATAGTGATTCTGATTTTGATTTGGAATTTGATTTTAATTGCAAATACTATTTAGATGATCGATTTATAGACAGTTTTAAAAATGTAAATAATAGCTTTAGCTTACTGCACTTTAACACTCGTAGCTTGAACAAAAACTTCGATGCAATATCTGAATTTGTATCTACATTGTCGTTCAACTTTTCTATCTATGGATTTTCAGAAACCTGGATTACTAAAAGTACCCCTTTATTGTTTCATATGAATGGTTATGAATTTGTTCATTCTGATCGGAATCTTGGGAAAGGTGGAGGAGTAGCTCTCCTAATTTCTAATTCATTGAATTATGTAGTTCGGACAGATTTATTTGAACAATCACAAAATTATGAATCACTTTTTATTGAAATAATGTTATCACACAGAAAGAATATTATTGTGGGTATTGTTTACAGAAAACCCTCATCAAATATTATTGATTTTAATCGTAACTTTGAAGATTGTTTGAAGAAAATTGGTTTAGAAAGTAAACATGCATATATTATGGGTGACTTTAATATTGACTTGATAAAGTATTCTAATTGTAATTCTGTAAATCAATTTCTTAGTATAATCTATGCATATAGTTTCTTGCCTCTAATAGATAAACCGTCTAGGATTACTCAGTCATCGTTTTCTTTAATTGACAATATTATTACAAACAATTTCAATTCTGGCATTTCATCTGGCCTATTTGTGAATGACATCTCCGACCATTTCCCTGTATTCCAAGTTTCAAAAAAATACAATTTATCTAAAAATGCTTCGATATATGAACGTCGTAACATCAATGAAAATACTATTACTACTTTTAAAGAAAAACTTGCTGTTATTGATTGGAATCAAACACTATTTTGTGAAAATGTTGAAGTTGCTTACAATAGATTTTTAATGAAATTCAGTAACTTATATGATAATGTATTTCAAAAAGTTTCCAAAATCAAAGGGAATAAAAAAAGGAAGAAACCTTGGATCGA
>BEXV01001425.1:15489-29654 GCA_003118195.1 Hemicentrotus pulcherrimus
CTATGCGAGTTCAGTGCCTATTTTCACCTGAAGAATAAAGCTCTTTTGTAACATCATGCAAATAAATGTCTTGTAAATCCCAAAGACAACAGCTTAAAGATACAAACATGAGTATGATACTAATTTAAATACGGCATTCATACTTAACAGTGTAAAATACCATAATGATTTAAAAAATGAATACAATTTTATTTCCAAGCTCATATACATTTCACATTTGCAATTACATGTAGTAGGCATATTTAGTTTTATATCATATATGACCTTATATGGATAGGCCCTGATAAAATAATAAATTTAGCAGCACCAAAATCAAAGCCCCTCTGCACTAGTTTGGCCAGGAGGGTTTAGACCTCCCTGTATGGTCACTGAGAGGTGGTTATCGCATCAAAACAGCTCTCAATTAACATAAAAAAGACAGGATCATGGGGGAACAACTGTCACCGATTAGGCATTGACTGCTTTATACATCTAGAGGGCGCAAGTAGCTGTAAGTAGTGCAGTGGGGCTTTAAATTGGATGTTTTAGAAATGGAGATTATCTTCATGTTGACATGTAGGAGAGTAATAGTCAAGCAATTCTACTACATTACTTGGAATAATAAAGCTAGATCCTGACTCCTAACCCTGAGTAGGCACTTACAATTGAAACAAGGCATTTTTTTTCTACATTGCTTCTCCCCACAAAGGTCTTAAATGGGCATTCAATAGGATGTGAATGTCATCTAGCTTGATTTAGCAATGCGCACCTTTAAAATCACCATCAAGTTGAAATACACCCAAGAGAGGGAAAAGGGAGTCTTAATCTGATGATCAGGTTAATAAGAGAGCGTAAAGCGTTTTGATAAAGTTACTTGTGTCTATAAAAGCACTATGTGAAAGACATCATCATCATCACTGATTCCAAACATGCTTTGTGTTATTATGGTTTTCAAGGCTGTCAAAGAAGCACTATTAACTTCATCAGGGCTTCCTACGATTGGATCACGATTTGTATTCTTAGCCTACTCACTGTGAAGGAGCAAGAAATGTGCATCAAATTTTATATAAACATCAACATGTGAATTAATACATCATTGTAGTATAACAATCTTTACATGGTAAAATATACATGTTTCTATATTGTAATATAAATGAATTCAAATATCTTGACATATGCCCTCGTCATAAAGACTAGAATGTACAGGGTGACAGTAACAATTTGGTCCGATGGAGGAATTCTGTTTAATGGAATCATTTTTAAACAAAGACATGGAAAAGTGTGCAATCTTGAATGTCTTCCAGGAGGCGAAGAGTGCAGCAGAGTTGAAAATAAAAACAAATATATCTGAAGAGACTTGGCGATGAAATCTTTGAATGTTTTTTTTTTAAAAGAAGATTGTTGCCAAACAGCGCCCAGCTGATGAAAGAACTATTAATCGTCACTTTTTTTTTTGCACGGATGAAAGGGTGGTTTCCATGACGATCAGTCTCCTTCCATTACAAGTTTCTTAATCCTTTCTAACTCAACCTGCATCATCATCCGGTGTTTCTTCTCCTCATCAACTTCCGTCATCAACTTTTTGACCTCTTTCTTGAATTCAGTCTTTATGCTTGCGATGGTTTCGTGGAGTGCTGGAAAGAAAAAGTAGAAAAACAGTGAAAACAACATTCAAAAGCGAAAAATTGATTGAAATTCATAGATTGAAATACACACGACGTGTGCATTGTAGAATCCCAAATGTAATAGTAAATGAGTGTACAGTAAAAGGAGAGAACAATTTCACTATGGACAAAATCTTTAAACGAATAAAACCTACAGAGAACAGTATCTTTGGCAAGACATTAATCTACATTTGCCACACTTGACCCAGGTGATGGTAATTCCTTGAAATGCTAGAGCATTGTAATGGCAGCTATGCTAAGGCCAGGGTAATAGTTGCGGAGCGCCAGGAGTGTCAAGTCTGACAGATATGAGCGCTATACACGAACCCAATATTATCAGAATGATGCAAGAAAAGAAAATCTCTTACATTTGATTTCTTTCTTCAGCTCCTGCACATCTGCCGACGATGCTCCATCTTTAGGAGCAGAGGAGTTGATGGAGGGTGTTGTCTTGGTAACACCTACAGCAGGCCTTGGAGGAGGAGCACTGCTGGTGTCTGCAGCTGGGGAGGGGGTAGGGGTGGTGGTGGTGGTGGAAGAGGCCTTAGGCCTGCTTGGAGGACCACTACTTGGAGGACCACTACCATTCTCAGCAGACTAGATGAGGAGACAAACATTTCAAACTAATCAGTTAGGATACATACATGTAAGCTTAATTTTCAATAGACAAAACACAAATGGATAAAATATACTTCTCATTGTTTTGATATAAAACTGGCATTCTAAAAAAGGAACATGAATTGTCCTGTTATTCTATGCATTAATGAATAGCAAAATTAACTTTTCATAAACAAAAAACATATATCCCATTACAATTTGTTTTCAAAATCAAAATTTTATTTTTGAATGATATTGAAATGATAATCCTATTGCCAATATTTCAGAGAACTTTTATTAACTACCTCTAACAATCATAGATTATGGAAAACTCAAAATTCTATCAAATACCACATCTGAATGTAGAAATAAGTGTTACACAGGCACAAACTACAGCCTATACATCCCATCAAACAAACAAAAAACAACAATAAAAAGGCAGTCATTCAATTAACATGCGCCCAAATGCAACTCAAGTACGTTACGTTAGGTTAGTAGACCTCACATCCAATACTCAACCAAACATTCAAATCATGAGACATTAGCAGGAAACTGTTAGTTGAGGGAATCAAACACATTGTTTGGATTGTCTCATGCAAACGTTAGGTTTCTAGGTATAAGGGTAAGCCTATGAACAGTACAAAGGATATAACATTTTCAGCATACATGTAGACATATTACAATTTTATTACTTAATTGAATACAATTATACATTATACAATACACTATGGTACAACGCATTACATTAGTTAACAGGTCTTTTATTGTAGATTGACTTCTGAGACTTTGACCTTTGACCTAATATGCATAAAATTTAATTACTTCATCTTCTAGATGTTCATGTATACCAGTTCCAAGTTTGATGTTAATGAACCGATATTCATTGCTATTTTACAAGAGTGTGATATGCAGACTCCATGAGCTTATATAGAAAAGTGGAAGTGGAAGCACGATATAGAGAAATGTATAGAGTGGGAAAGGGAAAGAATGTATTACAAAAGAAATAAAATAAGACATGAAGAAAAAAAGAATGAAAAGGCAAAGTAAAGAAGAATAATGGTAATAATAGAAGGCACATAAATGACATACATCTAAAAAGTGCAATATCTCATTGAAACATGAGTTGCCATGTATAAGCCAGTACATAGTTGCATTCTGAGCATGAGTAGACAAAGGTCATTGCAGACCAAATTGTGAAATACACAGAGACAAAATTCTGGATACGTGCTAATGAAAGTAATGTACCGGTAATCGTTATTCATTTATGCACAAGCAGTGCACTCCATGATACACAGGTGGAAGTATTCTTTGAAAAGGGGAAACAAAGGCTATTTATGTAGCACCTCTATCGCTGTAGGAGTGATTATTTCAAAATGTACAAAGTGGAACCTCTTCATATTTTGAAGATCTGTGGATATTCGTGGTCATTTGAGACATGTGCTAACCGTGAACTGGTCTACTGAGGTACCGTACTTGCCATGAATGAGGTTTTTTCTTATTTTTTTTTTTTTATATAAACAGCTGTGAGAAAGCTCAGTAGGTTCAGCAGAGAATAAATTTGTCCCTTTTTTAATGAAAATGAATACTAATGAAATCAAACTGAAATACATGTAGCAATGATTAAATGATCATATTTTTTTGCTTTTGGTGTGAATTGAATACATGTTTAATATTTGACAAAGAAAGAGAGAGCAAAAGAGAGAGTATGTTGCTTTTGAAGAAATGCTTGAATACACACATCAAACACAAGCACACCTCTACATTATTTAATCTCTTTGAATCCATAATTTAGTAAGAAACATCTTGATGCCCTTAACCATGTTATTAGTTTCTGCACCACTTCACCTGAGTACCCGAAGCAGAAGAAAGTCCACTAGATTTGTTAGTTCTGTTTTTCAGCTCCGTCTTCCAAGGCGGGTCACTGCTATGGGACTCCTTGGGAGCGGGGGCGGGGTTGGTAGAGGGGCGGGGCGGGAGGTGGTCTGGGGCTGGGGGGTGGGGCTTTTCAGGGAGCGCAGCAGGAGGGTGAGCCTGAGATGAAGACTTTGCTGGGGCACTGGGAGTGGGTTCCTCTGGCTTAGAAGATGAGGCCAAGCTTGAGGTATTTGAAGGGGTTGGGAAAGGGGCATTGTCTGGTATAGGGGCGAGGGGTGTCGAGGACAGGTGGGGCGGCTTTTTATGCTTGGAACGTGGGGCAAGGGGTGGAGTATCATCAGGAGGAGAGGAGCTGCTGGTGGAAGAGGGAGGAGATTTCTGCAGAGAATGAAAGGAATCATTATCTAGCTGTTTTATAATTGAAAATAAGTAGCAATGATTAGGAAATGTCAACCTATTGGATAGGATAGGATTTTAGTATACACACACTTCCTATATATCCCAGCCGAAGTAAACACAGACTTACATGTAGTATTCATTGGATTAAAACATAAGTTACACATATATTCCATAATTTTTCATTAGAACGTTAGAAAAACATCACTCAAAATCATGCAAACATGGCATGGATTTATAAGCATGCAGAGAAACAGCAAATATATAGATAGATTGAGCAAAATGGAGCTTGACTGCGAAAACTGTGGCAAATCTTTCGTAAATGTGAGCTTAAGGTTTGCAAGGAAATGAGTTCTTTCTGCGATGAAGTTTCACATAAAACTGACTTTTTAAAATCAAAGCACAATCAGGCAAGCAGCATTTTTGAGTGATATTAACAACATGATGACTAGTGCTGTCATTGGCCCTGTTGTTTTCTAACTATCTGTTTAATCTTTTTTCCTGAGTGACACTATTATGAAAACAATCATGATTTTCCAAGTGCTATATCAACTTCTCCAGCAAAGTGATTGATTCAAGAATTTTGAGAAGATGCGGAATAAGGTTGATTGTCATTAGATAAAGGAGCAATGCACCAAAAGCAAAATTTGTTTTTGTGTGAACTGATTGGCTGTGGTTTAAAGAATCACAGAGAAGATGTGCAGCAGTTTTAAAAAACACAATACCCAATATTTTTTGCTTTCTCAAATGATCAATTGTTAGGAGTCTACTTTAATAACCAAAATATTGTATGAAAAACCCAACTTCTGTCAACATAGTTTCAAATAAGGCCTGTTGATGACAGCATTAACCATGAGAGCTGTGGATAACACTGAGGAAGTACATTAACAGTTCTTCAAGTGACTTGACAAATCAAAATGTAACATAAGTCTGCTATAGATTTTAGGACAGAAAACACTCTAACGCTACACTTTGATCAATGGTTTGTTAGCTGCAATTGTAAAGGCATATGAGGGAGCCGGTCACATAAAACTCCCACTATTGAGCATAAAACAGAAGGGGAAAAAAGCAAAAACATGAAAGCAAAGGACCATGAAATATTGGATAAAATATAGGGTACATCCAACTTAAGCTTTGTACACAAGTCAGTGAAAAAAAGGTGCTTTTACCTGTGCATGTACATAAAATGTTTTCAATGCTATTTCTACATTAGTTCAGCATTTCACCCACCATAAACCAACCATTAAGAGCTGTTAGCTTTAAGACACCACAATAAACACATATAATTTCACCTTCTCCTGGGTGGGACGTGCAACAGGCGGCCTACGGAGGGATTTTTTGATGTCTCTACTCCATGGGGGAGGCTGTTTAGGCTCCTCGTCGGTGTGGGATGAGGAGGGATGAGGCGTGGTGGTGGGGCCATCGACGCTGTCGATCAGTGGTGGTGAGGTGGAAGTAGGAGGGGGACTGATGAGGGGTGAGAGGGGCGTGTTAGATGAAGACTGGGGTTAGTAGACAAGCGTGATGGGTCAATGTGGATTGGTGGAAGTACAGTTATGATTTGTTTTGGAGATGAAGGATGTGATATAAAGTAAGATGAGAAGGAATGAGATTTCCATTTTTACCCCCAGAATTCATGAAAGATAAGAAAATAGTGTGGTTGTGAACATTTGTCATGGATCCAATTTGATGGTGGTGAAAAATTATTTGACAACAAAGAATGAGCATCATTTTTTACATTGGTAACAAGAACATGTGAAGGTTATCCCATTAAGATGACCAGATAAGGAATAATTTTGTTGCATATTCCATGAGGATGCAATTTGTTTGATGAAATCATTGCAAAAAGGGTTTTTGTTTGTTGGTGATCACACAGTGAATTAATGAATGTTCCATCCAAGAAAAGTAAATAAATGCACAGCAGTTGAAAATGAGACACACAAATAAATTCATAATGAACATGATGGTTAGATATTATGATTTATTGTTTTGTCACACAGTTGCAAATGAATGAAAACAAATGTTAAAAGGGTTATTGAGGAAATAAATAAAGAAAAGAAAAACAAAATAAAATTCATAAACATGCAAAAACAAAATTCAAATAAAACAGGCATAGGGTTTGCAATGCAAGCATGATGTCAAAATAATAGGCTTGAATAAACAAAGTCAAGATGCATCAAGCATTTCAGTGCACAAACAATATCCCTTAAAGATTCCACTAGTTAAAAATTGAGCACAAACTAAATACTTTTCAAAAGTAAGATGAAAATAATGGTTATTCCTTTTTTTCCTTTTTAGGACCTGCAGTGCTTCATGTGCAAAGAGACAGAAATTGTTTAACTAGTATAAGTGTTTCCAAATGGTGACTTCTCTATGTGAACAAAGTCATAACCATGAAATATACCTCTTGAAATGAATAAACAACAACAATTTGTGAAATGGACTTTTCATCATTTTTCTTCCAAGATAAATGCAAATGCAAGTAATGCTGCATGGTACAGTGATATATGTTACTTTATCTGGAAAATGACATCAACATCTCAATGTTATAGCCAGGTATTATCCACCCCCTTGTTATGTACTCATATATCAACACCTTTTGAGCTACTAAAAATTGGACTAATCAACAGTTATTATCACAAGGAAGACAAGAGTACAAGGAAGCTCACACGATGCAGTGCAACGGGTATAAGGCCAACGATGCAGTCAGATACAAGCAAGGGTCTTACAAACTTTCCAACAGGACAAACATCAAGCTATGGTCTACTGTATCTATCATATGATTATATTGATGCTTGGGTCAAGACTGACTAAAACACGGGGACATCTTTCATTCCATTCTGATGGCCAGGGAACGACCTATCTGATCGAGGGGGTTCCAACACTTACCGATGCAGCAGGTGGTGGCATGCCGAACGTTGAGGGCGGTCTCCTATTTGGGGTTGCTTTCGGTCTAGAAAGATTGATATGTGTCAGTTTCTCGGTGTTGATTTTGATGTTGTCAAACGTTGATTCTGAATAGCAAATATTTAGAGAACAAAATAATAGACTTAGGTAAATAAAGACAATGTAAAGAATAACAGTGGACAGATGATTTCTAACTATCGATATCACGAAAATATCAAAATGAATTCAAAGTTAGTTTATAAAGAAGAAGCCACTGAAAGGTGCACGTATATCAATGTATGCCTGTACAACAGTTCCATAGTGCTGTAGATGAAATAAGTTTTATAATTTGTATGCGTTGGCAGAAAACAATTTGAATAAAACATGAAATGTCTTTCAGTTTGTTGCCTGCTTATCTTAATACAAAGAAAGATAACAAGTGTCTAAGCTTCTCTGCTTTAGGCCTAAACTGATTTTCAGAAAAAAAAAATGTATTAAGGTATTAAAAACTGAAACAAATATCAGCCCAAATAGGGAGTTCAACAACAAAAAAAGTTTTTAAACAAAAAAGATTTCCGACCGACTGACCCATGTTTTGGCACCTAAAGGGCAATACAACATTTTCTTCTTTTTAGGCCTTACTCTTGTCAGGGAGAATATGCTCTCTTATATTTGTTTCTTTCAGTAGTCCTAATGCTTGGTATTAGCACAGAGGGTTTTACATACTTGTCAGATTCCTACTAAAGTGACAGCATGCATTTCGTGCCAGGATCAAAAAGTCTCAAATGGCAAGTGTTTAGTTACCTTTGGGATCTGTTTTGCCGGAGTCGGTGCTATCCTTTGACGTATCTTTAACATCATGTGGTCTAGATGCCGGCGCTTGAGGCTTTGCCAGTGCTGTAGGCTTGTTGAACACGTGTGGTCTCCCTGCTGTAGGCGGTGGGAGTACCTGATAAAGAAAAAGAACATCAAGAATTTACATCTTCACTCCTCCCACCCAGCATACACAAACACACACACCCACATTAAACCATGATATCTGAGGGTCATTTGCCTCATCATGGCCTCAAGAAGATGTGATGTAGTAAACTGCCTGAGAAACGAATTCCAAAATAAAAATGACATTATGAGTAAAGTGCACCTCACAGTTCTGTTACTTACAACTGACAGAAAAATTGACATTTTTAAATGAAAATCTTTATTTATTACTTTTTTTCTTCTAGACAGTTTATCATGTCATGTGATAACCAGGCTGTTATCAAAAAGCCAGCGTAAGAATAAAAAATCCAGCATAAGAAAAAAAAAAAAAGCCAACCGATAACAAAAAATGATGTTGATGGGTTTCTAGACACAGAATTGCTGATACATGTATATCTCCAAGGTGCCCTCGCAGATGAAATTGCATCTTTGATCAATAATTATGTTTGCTTATATAGTGCCTGACACCTACATTATCTGAAGTCTCTAAGCACTCTACAATAATGCAGCATAATTACCCTGGCTTTAGCAGTGCAGCTGCGTTTCAAGGAATAAATTCCTACCACGTCCCCATTTACTTCACCTGGGTGGAGTGTAGCAAATGTAGATTAATGTCTGACTGTGTTTCTTTACCTGTTTAGCACCAGCAGGGAAATGCCTAGAGCCGTTTTCCTTGGGAGCTAACTTGCTATCCTGAGAAGGTTGCTTGGTAATAGGTGGCTTCTGTGTGGAACCACCTTTAAGCTCCATACTACCAGGTCTTGAGGGACCTGATGGGTTAACAAATCAATTCAACAAAGGTTAACATACATGTAGCAGTGAAACCTGTCTATAAAGACCACCCAAGAAAGACAAGAAAAGTGGTCTGTATAGGCAGGTAGTCCTTATGTACGTACAGGTTCTTTTAGTACATGTTTCAATAAGAAACCATTTTAAAGGGAAACAAAAAATGTGGTCTTTGTAGCCAGGTGGTCTTTCTATACAGGTGGTCACTAAAGCAGGTTTGACTGTCTCAGTGTCGCTGTCATTGATGTTACCAAGAAATCATCATTTAACAGAAAGAATGTATTACTTGTATAAACCAAGTTTGACTAGGTTTCTTGCTTCGCAAAATAAAAGAGGAATGCATTTCATAAACAATTTGCTTCTATTTGTTGGTTTAAAACAAACATGCTTATAATCAACAAGTTTTGTTGTGTGTTTCACTTAATAACCATCTCTTAATAAAAATTCTCATTCAAAAATAAAATCGAGAGAATTTTAGAAGTGGAACCAAAGTCAATTCTACCAAAAAAAAATGTTGGTTGTATACACAATATATTAACATATTCATAATTTCTCTAAAAGGATTTTTCATGCATTTCTACATTTTTATGCCAATTAAGTTTCATAACATACATGTATAATGCAAGCAAGGTAGTGTAAAGCAATGTTTTAGTTGAGGTAAAATGAAAAATATATAGAGTTCTTTTAGCAATGCAATTTTATGCAAACACTTTAAAAGGGAACTTCTCTTGAGAGCTGTTAAGAAGATTAAATATGTATTCCTCATGGCAAGTTTCCAGAAATGATATGATATAAAGGAAGACTTTACAAAAGTTCCTCAATAGTGGCAGATAAATGTCTAGAAATATAATAAGAAAATATCCAACAAAAAAAGCAATCTTAGCTTCAACATACATGTATATAGAGACAACATGAAATTCAGTGATACAGACGTTGGTAACAGATGAGATTAATGAAATAATGAAATAATGCATGAATGAATACCCTTTAAAAGGGGTCAACTAAAAATACAGAGAGAGTTCACTGTGTTATATACATGTAGAGTGGAAACAGCTCACATGATTAATCTACTTCATGCATTGATTACATAGTATTCAAGAAAAGGTTGAGTTCTTGGGAGAGGTGAAAAATAACTTGTGAGCGTTTTCATTGTTATTATGCACGTGTGGAAGACCATCTGAGAAAAAATGTTCCCTGACAAGCATGGCTCTGCAAATGCATGGATCTTTATATGCCTTCATATTCTAAATATGACATGTAACAGCTTAAAAATGAGGACCACATTTACATCTTCTCCGTGTACAGTGCTCGTTTCTTTTACCGCGACTGGGCCAAAGTTCTTATCATTTTGATGATTCCAAAACCTTGCAGGACACACCAATACTTTATGCTACATGATCAACTTTTTCTGATTGATTCCACACCTTTTCTTTCACAATGCAATCGCGTAACCAGACTCAACTTTATCTTTAAGTACCAATAATGTTCTACTCTTACAGTAGGACAACACCTATGTTAGGAGAGAAACCAGTGAAGTAGTGAGAAACTAACCACTAGCCTCTATATGAGAATGACGTACATGTACATTGTGAAAGAAAACCACAAACACTTGAAAGCATGATTGATTATTGATAGACTTGTTCAACTGACTTCTAGTATTGTGTTGCTATTGACATACTACTACTAGACATACAATATAGACAGATACACATATATGTATAGTACAAACATCTTAAGGTATGAAAAGGAAGTTAGAAAATGTGGTCTACTTGTACCAACAATAAAAGAGCTTCTTTAAAAGGATGTGAGTAAAATAAACAGATCAATATAAATTCTACACAATCTAATAATCTAATCATAATTTGATCACAATTTGGTCACAATGTATCATTAATAAAAAAAAAAACATAACAAATTGAAAAGACATGGAGAGAATTGATTCAAAAAATTTTATCTTCTTTTTTTTGCACTGCTCTAATTATAGAAGAAAAAAAAATTAGCTGCAAGATAGATAAACATTTGCTGGCAATATACAATAATGATAATAGCAGCAGATAATATGCCATATGTTTAGAATGCAGATACAACAAACATGTCACTATAAAGAGTAACCAGAAACATCATAAAAGGCGGTGTCTGTATCAGCTCAAGTTTGCCAAATAACCCACTATCCCGATTGCAAATAAGCCAGTTTATTTGCGCCTTCATCAGTACACAGTTGCAATTAGAAAATATCCTGAGAAATTTTGATTGTTTCCAAAATATCCCACTATTTGGAAAAAAGCGGCCTAATTTGCACGCAGTCCCAGCTAGTTTGTGATGAGCATATATCGGTTTGGTGAAGAAGCAATTTAGAGTATCGGGATAATATCCCAAGTCTGAAAAAAGCTGTTTTTTAGCAAACTTTGCTGATGAGGACAGGCCTATGGCTGATGAGAATAGGCCTATGGCTTCATTCAGATATAAGGTGGGGTGTTATTTATTTCTGTTAATGAGGTCATAAGTCAGAACACTTCACATTCCTCTGTCTTCTGACACAGATCTTCATATCAAGGAATACACATACAGTGTAGAATCCTTGCTGCTTGCAGTAGCTGTTCATATTAATGTTATAAAAAACCACTCAGGTTTACCGCTTCATACATGTATCTCAATGAGGCTTAAATGTGACCAAGCATTGCCTTTAAAGCCTTATAACCAGATGACTACTGTACTCAATTAAAAGGGACCACAAGGTTTTAGTAAACAATGGGTTCATTTCTAAATGACAAAACTCTGCTTTAATTGCTCTGCTTTCAGTTAAAACATTTGAACAAATAGTCTCAAACTCTCATGAATTAATTCCAAAAGGAATGAGATTCAATTGATAAATGAATGCAAGAAGGGCATTTGTTGCATGCAGATATTCTTTTTTACCATCACTAGTCATATATTTAAATATTTTCCTCTTTTTATGTTTGTGCATCAGCATTTTCGTTTGCTTTTTTCCAGGGCAGTTTACTACAGCTTGAGAGAATAGGATTAGCATCTATCATCATCAAATACAGCTTCTGTTTTATTTGGTAGTGCAATCTTAACATGTTAAAGACAAATTAGCACACATATATGTATATACAGTGAAACCTGTCTATAAAGACCACAGAAGGGAGACAAAAAGTGGTCTTTATGTACAGATTCCTTTAGTACATATTCTTTCAATGAAAAAACATTTTCAGGGAAACAAAAAATGTGGTCTTTGTAGACAGGTGGTCTTTGAAGACGGGTGGTCACTATTAGGCAGGTGTGACTGTACACATAGAATAAATATTAGAATGAGAATACCCTGTACCGTATACAAAGATGAGTTGCGATTTATTATCTGTTAAGAGCCAGATTGGCATTTCTAAACATGTATAGTTCCTTTGAGACAGAATTAACACCGTTCTCACTATGAACATGACTGACAAAGAAAGCGAACAAAATATACAGTTCTTCAGGTAGACAAATGAACATCCCTTTACTTCTATTATGCAAAAAGGTGAATATGCATGTTACACCTGTTCTACACATTTTTACATAATAGCAGTGAAGGGATGTTCCTTTGTCTACCTGAGGAACTGTATTTTTGTCCGCTTTCTTTGTTAGTCGTGTTCATAGTGTCTGGCTCTCAACAGATGACATATTCATGTACATGTAGATCCAAAGAATGAAAAAAAATGAGAATAATGAAAAGCAAAAGATAAGCTAGTCACACAGAATGGCTTACTGATGGTATAAATGTATATATATGCCCTTTAATGTGCTCTGAAAGTATATCTGATTGGATAAGAACTATTATATCTTACGTGGTGGTGCTGACAGTGTATGGTGTTCGTCGCCTGACCCACGAAATAAGGCTAATCAAGGGCAATAAGCATCAATATTCACTTTATTTCTTTTTTTCCTTTCTCTTTTTTACTTTAATAACACACATTTTTAACTGTACTGAACATCTTATTATTTTTAGCGTGATAGCTTTTTTTTCCAAATTTTCCCAGACAAAAGGAAGCTGTAGGCAGCTGAACGAAGAAGGAAAGATAATCTTACAAGTTTGTATGGGTTTAATTGATATATCTCTTTGCGCAATCTTTACACAAAAAAAATCTTCCAAATTCTGAAATAAAGGCAGCTCGATGGAACCCAAACGCACATCCATTTCCTTGTCTTCAACTTGATATGCAATCTATTTAATTTCTACTTGCACAAAACCAGAGCTTACACAGCATAAATGAAAAATAACCAGGACTACTGAAATATTTATGACTCTGTTCAATTGGAGCATGTCAGCTTGCCATGTTTTTATGCCAACCAGAAATTTTTCCCAGCTTCATGCTCATATTGCAACAAATTTACATAATGTGCTTTTACAGGTTGCATTTTGTCTGCATTAAGTCACAGATTAAAATGTTAATTTGGTAACAGAGAATAAATTACTGGAGTTAAAATATCATGGGAAATTAATAAATATTATTTTCACACAATTAGTGTAGTAGTCTGTAATCCACACTTGATAAATATTCACTTGAATTCATTTTTTTGTTATTCCTTACCTGATGCAGGTCTGGCTGGGACGGGTGCAGGCATATTTTTCTTTTTTGATTTCTAGAGAGAAAAAAAATGAAAAAAAAACATGAATAAGACATTACCTTAATACATGGGCACACGTGTATACTAAATACAGTCTACAGACGTTGCAAAAGTAATTTAACATGTATTGTTATATATATATATGTATATATGGGGGAGGGGGATTATGTTTTCTGTTGGTAATTGTCGCACATAAGAGTTAAAGAGAAGGTTGAGTTCTGGGGAGAGGTGGAAAATAATTTGTGAGCATTTTCATTGTTATTATGCAAGTGTGGAAGAACATCAGAGAAACTAGATGGAACTTCGACTGCGCGCAGTCGAAAATGATGCCTCCGCCATAGAGCAATTTTACAAACCAAAACAGAAACAATTTCTAAAATTCAAGTTTGATTGTAATCC
>BEXV01001425.1:39956-54556 GCA_003118195.1 Hemicentrotus pulcherrimus
TGGCCCTTTTAAGGATGCGCACATGCTAATCCAACCACACTGATCTTCGCATCCTACCGGTTATCCCATTTAACAACTGGATAGAGTGAAGCGATGTAACTAAAATGCCTTGCTCAAAGACATTTAAATGCCGTGCTGGGTATTGAATCCACAACCTTTGAATTTCCTGTCGAGTGATTAGACCTCTTGATTATGACACCTCTACTATTGAACTACGTTCTGGTTCAAAGGCTATGCCTCCACTTGCTACTCTCCACACAGTTGTTAAATGGGTACCCAGTAGGATGCGACCAGCATTATGTTGGTCAACCTGTTTTTGAGCATCCAGTAACGCCTGGCTGGAATGCTCCCCAGGGAGTGGAGATTTTGCACACAGTGTGTACAGGCAAGCACTGAATCCAATGACCCGGGTAATACTATATCTGTAAAGCGTTGAGAGACATTTATTACATGTAAGCGCTATATAAGCGGAATTTTATTATCATTATTATTATTATGCTTAAAAGATCTCACCTCTCTTCTTGACTTTAGCTTCATCACCCATTTCCGTACTCCCTAAAGACACATCCCCATTGGCTACACCCGGACCATGTGACTTCATCGATGACGATGATGATAAGGACGACGATGTGGACGAAGCAGGTGGTGCTGCTGCTACGGCTGGCTTCTGTGTACTACCAGTACTTGGCTTCTCAATGACCTGACAATACAAGACAGAAGGAGAAACTGTATTGTAGGTTTTGAGACACTGAATGGGGTCAGTAATTATGACTTCATCGATAAGGATGTAGACAAAGATGATGATGCTGCTACGACTGGCTTCTGTGTAGTACTGGGCTTCTCAATGACCTAAGGCAAAATCAGGTGTTAGTTGGAATGGTGAAGAATTAATCAGAGCTTATAGGAATGAAGTCAATCAGAGACAGAAGGTGAAACTGAGCTATTTCTTTTGAGACACTAAAGTGGGTCGGTACACTGCTGGTGTTTCCCGTTGGTCAGATAAACTCGGTCAAAGGCAGAGAGTTGATGGTAAAGAACAGATCACTTTACAAGGTCAATCACCTCTTAGTTCCTTATCACCTAAAGCTGGGACAAGGCTTCTGGGGCTTAGCAGCGACTAGTTGATAAAGTGAAACCTGTTTTTAGCAACAACCTGTACAGAAAAGACCACCTGTTAGGCTGTTAATGAAGTCAATTCTATTTCCTATGAAGTGTTCTCATTCAAATTGTACATGTACACTTATTAACGGAACCTGTACACATTGTACATACCACCTGCCAATAAAGACCATGTCCTTTGTCTCCTTTGAGCTGTCTTCTGGTTTCATTGTATATACATGTATGGCACATGAACACAAACATAACAATGTTGCCAACCTGTAACTGTTTGCCAAAAAAACATCAAACAACAGATACATTGTTGTAAAACTACGCAAGAAAAGGAACATCTATAGAATTCTGCGAGTCCTTGTCAAATCTAGCATCTGAGCCAAGACAACAAACTTACCTTATGAAGAGACCGTAGGTAAGGCGAGGCTCACTCGTAATCATTAAATCCGGGTTGGTCACATCACCAAATAAAAAGATCCTGGCACAACATCAACCACAGAAACACAACGTGGCATATAGTCCTGACACTCTGCAAACAGTTGCTAGATTCCTACCTTCAAACAATGTTCCTGATTCCAAACTCATCTACCTACATACAAGAAAACAGCTCACATTCACCTCTGTTCATACAACCATGAGCACTTAGTCCTAAGAGACGGAATGGAAGTTGGTTTCCTCTCAGCTTATCTCTGGATCTTATTGGCTTATACCCTTCCAATCTAACAAGTACTTGTGATTCAGACGAAATCTCCTTCAGAACTGAACAACTACAATTCTACAAGAACAATCTCCATACAGTCCTGTTATATAGAAACAAAATCAGTGTGCAAAACAATACATGCTTTTAGTTCCTTGTAACTCGTTACAATTGTGAATAGAGAAAGAGATTGAAAGAGGGGAAAAAAAGAATATCCGTTTTGATCAGGACTGCCCAAGTGCCCATCACTATGCACTGTGACCATCACTGAAAACACAACTGAACCTAAACCAAAAAAGAAGAAATGAGAGAAGAAAGAATTAAAATTAGCAGGAAATACAAGTCATATCAGACCTTTAGAGAGACTGACCTAATTCAGGTTACTGGGGGTAAAAGAACTTCATAAATGTATGATCTGTATTAAGTAATAAAACAAAATGAAACATATTGATAGCTACATGTACATGTATCATTTTGTACATCTGTTTCTAAAACAATGACATTGATTTATTAATCTAAAGCCATGACGAGTGATGAATAATAATGACCAGAACAGGATATGCTTCTTCTTTTTATTTCAAAACATGTAAACAATCTCTTAAAGTACATCATTAATACACAAAAATGTAGTTGAAATTTATATCTGCCCAGTCTAGATTTGATTTACTGTTTGAAAATTAAACAAATCCTGATTTAAATGTGACATGGATTGATACTGGTGCGTTTTAATATTTGACATTGCTTTATACTGTACAGGTGTTTCAAGTGTACATGTACATGTACATGTAAATATGCTTCAGTATACATCAAAAAGCAACATTTCCAGCTATCTAGGATCGTATATTGAAATGTTGAAAGAAGAACCTGAGTATTCCGACTAATCTAAATATACAATGGCAAACTATGACAAACATTGATTGCTCTCTTTAACTTGGGTAACATATCTCCCAAACAGATCATATTTTGCTGCTTATCAGTCATTAGTGTACTTTTACAGTATGCATGTGTATACATGTTTCATGTACATGTATTGTACACAGTAATTTAAGACTTGCAGCATACAAAAATACTTACATGTACAACTGTATGTGTTACACGTACACATGTATGTAAATAAGGAAGTTTCAATGAAGTGGCAATGGAGGCCGCAATGGATTTCATCTTTGAATATCTTTCAATATGTATTTGTACCCTTTAATATCATCATACAATCATAAGTTACATGTTTATATAATGTTGTAAATTGTTCACATCATGTTCTCTGGACTTAGGCCAATAAGATTTAAACACACATGTACATGTACACGTACATTGTACATAGGCTACATGTACAATTGAGCTGTATTGATGAAAGATAAGATCACTCACCAAGAAGTAACTTCTTGCACTCACCTTGACAAAGTTGTCTGGAAACATTCCTCTTTTACCTTGGACTTCTCCTTCCCACCATCCCCCTTCCATCATGTTTATGTTCTTGATGATGGCACCCTTATGGAGAGTGAGTTCATCCCCATTGACGGCATCGTAGTCAAACTCCACCACTGCCTCCGCTGAAAAAAATCAAAAAATTGGGTTTAATTACATACTTTGCGTTTATGATAGTATCATACATTAGACCTTAACTCTCACTTGTAAAAGTGTCTCAATAATCAATCCCCAGCATACCTAGGTGATCTAAAGTAAAATGCGCAGTAGTGCCACTGCGCATTGAAGGTCAGGTCACGTCAATCAAAGCGCACGCTCCATCCAGTTTAATCATGACTAAACATGAATTTCCTTTCACACACAAAATGTCAAGCTCTCTAGATACGAACTTCGTATCTGTAGCCTGCTTTTAGGGGCGTATAGATCGCGACTTCGTATCTATCCCAACATCGTATAACAGATGTTCACACTGGGAAATTTTGTCTATAATCATAACTAAATTTTTACGATGATTCTAATCATCACTAGATACAATGAATTTTAGATGTGTGTGAAAAGGCTGAAAGAGCACCAGACACTTGGGTTTTGAATCCATGACCTTGCTGTTAGTTTTACATGTATGAGACCATTTAATACTCTGCCACTTACATCACATCACATCCATCAACCATCATTTGATGAGAGACAGATCATGAAGAAGAAGGAGAAAATTGTTTTAAATAAAATCCCCTTCAGTTCCTTAAACCCCAGAAGCATCATTCAAGTCACAGATGGATAAGGAAGTGGGAGGGGGAAAATAGGCCCTCCAACAACAAAAGATAAGAACAACAAAGGATTTTCTTTGGACTTGGGGTTTCCCCTAAAAAGTGGGTTGGACTGTTAAATACATGTACATGTACAGTACATAGACTCTACAGCCAAGTCACTGAAATCAAGCAGGAAGAAACACACCTTCTTTCTCATATTTATGCTAGCTACAACAGTGTAAATCTGGGTTGTTCAGATTTATAAAAAAATCTTCAATGCCTGGACTCAGATAATAGAGAATTAGGCCTATAGAGAATACAAAATTGAATTTTGAACAGGAGGCAAATCTCATTAGATGTCCTCATTTTGGCTCTACACCAGAGCCCTTTAGTATCTGAACCCCAACAAATGTCATTCAATTAGCTACAAATTTTGAGGGAAACAATATCTACATGTACATGTACATGTAGTCATGTCTTTGGCCACCTGCCAAAGCTTCCTGTAAAAAAAATGATATTACAAATAAAATGTCCATGTATTACCAGCTTGTAGTCTATAAAAAGTATTCCAATCTAATGTACATACATATACAGTACATGTATTGGTTTTCATGAAAGCACATTGTACATACATGTACAGTACATGATGTACATGTGGGCCTTCAAGGTTTCATCCTGTAGATACCTACATGTAGTACATGTACATATATATTACAGATATTATTCTTTTTTTTTTTTAATTTAACATCATTCTTTATTTCATTGTTTGTCCCCCACCCTGTATTGTACATTTATCCACCTTCCCCTATTTTTTACTATTCTATTATCATTATATTTGCTACTTTTTTTAATCTACCATATTGCCCGTAAAGGTTATGAATAATTAAGTTGTATAATGGTATGTACCGGTATAAAAACATCCCAACAGCAATTAACAATGGGCGCGTTAATCTAGGCTTGCCACTAGATATGTACATATCGAACCCCACTATCGAACCCCACTATTGCACCCCACTATACATGTACGATCGCGGTGATTCGCGGGATGTCGCGTTTATCGACTATTCATGATTTACAATAAAGCCCTTGTCTCTTCGCAGCTGCTCAGCGCCGTTTGACCCGGGAAGCGGACAGTTTCTCGGAGGTCAACTACACACACATGCTTGTACACAGCACACGGCGCGCACTAGCCTCCGAACCGGAAATTAACCGTGGGAGGTCCGATTTGTACATGTACATGTACATGTATGTGGGATTCAGAACAGCTTTGCGTTTATCTAGCTTTCAGAAACGTGATTCTGGCTGTATGTCACATTCAAAACGCACCTTTTTGCGTCTTTAGATATGCCCATATCTAAAGACGTTTAAAAAAGGCTTTGCGTTTATCTACAACTAAATTTGCCAGAAAGACGTTTGAGAAACCTGATTCTAGCCAAAAATTTCCTAGATAAACGCAACCAAAGTGGTGTCAAATCAAACCAAAGATGAAGAACCAAATTTTATCCAATTTTCACATAGGGTTTTTGTGGCCATGTTTGGATAGGTAATATAAAAAGCTATATTGAAGGTTGGAAGTAATATTCTGCTAGAAATAACACTATCTGGTCAAGAAAGTTGAGAAGAGGAAGTCATTTGAAGGATGTCTTGCTGCATGTTTACAGTTAGTCAGGATGGGAACCTGAGAGTGTTTGAACATCCTTTATAAGTGTGAACTCATCCATACATTAACCCCATTTACACATGTAAGCCAATTGAGTGATTTCTAGTTGAGTGTTTAAGGCTGGTGTTAATAATTAATAAACACTAACACCAGCCTAAACACCGAAATGGTAATCAGCTGGTGTTAAGGCTTTGACCTCTGAATATTGTCAACTTCCGGTAGCTAGTGTTATTGATTTTGCAAAATTGTCGTCTGCTGAACCAACCTTTGTGGCTGGTGTTAATATTTTACGTACAAGTGTCCTATTCACTAACACTAGCCCCTAGGGATTACTAAGCAAGTGTTGATTTCCAGTTCGGTGTTAGTGTTGTACCCGCACACATTCAACGCACGAACGATGTCAATTTATTGTCTGACGATCAAATACAAATATGTGAAACAGGTAATTCATATAAATTAGTTATTTTATAATACCAAAGAAATAGGTGTAAATTTATCGTGTACTTTTCATGATATCTTGAGTTTTGATGTACTATTTTCAAATCATCGTCGTGAAATCAGGTATGTGGTGACGTCATGGCTGGTGTTAAGCTATCGATTTTGATATCGGTATCAGGCTCTTAATTTCATCAGCAAATTTTCAGCTCGATTTAAGAGCTCTTGACTGCTCTAAACACTAACACTAACACTAACACCCAACTTGAAATCACTCATTGTATGTCAACAAAAAAAAATTAATAGCTCGATTCTAATAACCTCTGTGCAGCAAGCCAGCAACACACACTGCTACTTATATTATAAGTACCTGTACATACAGGTAAGTGCTTGGTTGGTTGTAACTGGTTTAAGTGTTTTATAAGAAACACTTTGTATTGTTGCAATCTTGATTGCTCATTGAAAACCTGGAGCAAACACTATGAGCACTTGAGTTGGTACACTGTACATGTAGGTACTAGCATGTTACACAATCATTAACAAATTACGTTTTAGAGGAAATGGTAATATCTCATTTTATGTTACAGTAATTTAATGCAATGTTGTGCAAACATTTATCTTCCTGCAGTTTTTTATATAAAAACTCCTCTAACCAGCTGTCCTAATGATTGTCACTTTACATTGCACTGTTACGTTTTTAATGTATTTGTATGTTTGTTATGTATCATTATACTTGGTTAACATGACCTGTCTTTTATTGTGTGTTTGAAATAAAACTTAGGTGACACGACATTTGCTCCTGCGACAATTGCTCCGGGCTTTATTTCATCTAGGGTTAGGGTTAGGGTTTCAATAAGGCTTTATGTTAGGTTGAGGGTTAGGTTTAGGGTAGGGTATAGTGTTGAATCCAGGGTTGAAGTTAGCCATTCGATTAGTGTATGAAATTTACAGCGGAGCAATTGTCGCCGGAGCAAATGTCATGGAATCAAAACTTATTGAACTGAATGGACTTGAAATTAAGTTTCACATGTATCACACTAAAAACATGGACAACATTGGACATGTAGGCCTACAGTACAGTACTTGCTGTGAGTGAGAATGGCCCTATTGTCAGCTACCAATCACCAGGATTGAATTCATCTTAATGGCATCCTGTGGATAAATCCTATTTATGTTCCGGTCCAACGAATAATACAAAGTGAAAAAATTGAAGCAAGATTATCATTTTTAACATGCATATGATGTACATGTACATGTATTCCCAAGCCCACTCCATATACATTCTCTTTTGGGAAAAAAGGGTAGGGGCCTACTATAAAGCTAAAGGGAAGTTACATGTACACCCTGTACATGTACATGTAGTATTGATGGTTGTAGTTTCTTGGTTTTAAAACTGCCTGGTAATTATTATTAAGTTCAGTTTTTTAAATCTGCAATTTAAGTTCATGATTAAGGATGAACATTGTATAAATCAAGCTTTAATTGTTTTTCTTCTTCTTCGAATGTTTTTCTTTGTAGCTGGAAAGGGATTATTTACATACATGTATATTCTATACTTTAACCCATTGCTTACGGGAAGCTGGTGGTCCCTGTGTTAAGCTTATGGGAATAAGATAATACAGTAGTCAACGGGTTAATACATGAATAAAAATAGGACTCTCTTCATTGATTACTACACATGTACATGGACATGTACATGTACTGTACATTTACTGTACATGTACATGTAGCTTTAAAGGAAACCAAAACCTTCATACTAAGTTACTTTTAGTGTAAAGTTTAAGATATTTAAAAAATATCAGTGAAAATTTGAACAAAATCGGGCAAGGAATAAGGAAGTTATAAGTTTTTTAAACAACTAGTCACTAGAGGGCAGTATTCAATTTGATGACATCATCATTGAACAACTCTCCATGCCTTTTGTACATCAAATTTCATGTTTTTCCTTCTTTCTTGTGATTGAGATAATCTACTCCCCTGAAAGCAAGATATAGAATGCAAAATGATATTCTACTTCACATGTTATGAAGTCGGATCAAGAACACAAATAAATACGAAGAAAACAAAAAAAAATGTGAAATTTTATGTACAAAAGGCATGGAGAGTTGTTCAAAGATGATGTCATCAAATTGAATACCGCCCTCTAGTGACTAGTCGTTTAAAAAACCTATAACTTTCTTATTCCTTGCCCGATTTTGTTCAAATTTTCACTGATATTTTTTAAATATCTTAAACTTTACAATAAAAGTAACTTAGTATGAAAGTTTTGGTTTCCTTTAATACTTTCTTCATTAGATAAACTTTCCAAAATATTTTCAAAAAGGGAAATGGCTTTCCATAATAGACCTGTTTGTAGTTAGCACATGGGTCAAGCGGTCATGACCCCAAGTATCCACATATATTTTAAACATAGATAAATCCAACTTTGTGCCTTTTGGAATAGTCACAGCTTAAGTACTTTTTTAGTTTGTATAATTAAGTGATGAAGTGTTTGTGAGAATGAAAGAGATTGATTCTATTTTTAGTGAGGAATAATGGAGGAAGGAAAAATCAAAGGGTTATTCAGGGGATTAAAAAAAAGAGGCAAAATTTCCAGATTTTTTATCTCTATTTCCCAAGTTTTCCCTAAATTCCAGGAAAGCCTGGAAATGGGGACCTTGAGAAGTCTATAGTAATGGTATCCAAGAACAAAAAAAAAATGCATTACCGGAAAGCGGAACAGATTTTGAAGTGTACATGTATGTGCACAATAGTGTAGGACTGAAGCCAAGACTTGAACCAAGCAAATCTACATGAAAGCAGAGCTCCATCAAGCCACACATGGCTACCACACCTACATGTACAGTATCTGACATCTTAAAGGAAATATGATTAATATCCTGGTGAACTGGATATTAATAGTCTCGATCAAAACTTCTCCTTCTCCTCATTCAGGCTCAGTGAAACTGGTAATTATCAAATTATGTCGTAAATGACTTCCTATCTCTTTTATTCAGATTTTCTCAGAAACAAATAGGCAAAAATAGTTTCATTCATGCCACAAATGATAAATTTTGACAATAAAGACTAATTATCAAAATGAGACAAACTTTAAATTATGATTTTTTTTTAAGGACTCCACTTAAAATGTATATCATACATTTAACAAAGGGGACTTCAACCTCAGACTACATGCATCTTCCTAAATGTTAAAGGTAAGGACCAGTTATGGTCATGCGATTGCATTGTGAAAGAAACGTTGTGGAATCAATCAGAAAAGGTTGATCATCTACCAGTACTCATCTAGCATGTGTATACTGCAAGGTTCTGAAATCATCAAAATGATAAGAAATTTGGCACTGTCTGCGTAAAGTTACAAGCACTGTACACAGAAAGATGTATATGAGACCTTACGCACAGGTGCGCGACACACGCGTTTATCTCTCACAGACCACAGATAAACTAATTTATCAAATATATCAAGAAGAAGGCAGTTTCCCGGCAAAATTTTTATCATCATGTATTAGTCAAAACATATATTCTTTCACATGATTGATATGAGCTTCCATTTCATTTTTTGAAATTGGGGCGTTTCCAATACTGGTCTTTACCTTTAAACCCGACTTTGGACAAAATCTTGTACAAAGCCAGTATCTGATTTACATGTATAATTTTGTTTTTGGACACAGGTTCAGCTTTTTCTGGATAATATACTTTACATTAAAATCAAAGACACTGCCCATGGACAGATTAAAATATAGAAATTGAGGTTATTTTGGCGCAAACGTGTGAAGCACGGACACTTTAGACAAGTAGAATTTGAACATGGAGATAAAAATAATATCTTCATGATTTGAACAAGCTGAGAGAGAGTCCGTTGGTTTGAGGTCTGAGTGAGATATTTCTGGCTTGAAGGTAACAGGTAGACTCCCTGCCCCGTCAATCAATCATCAAAAGGAACTCATTATCTTCCTCTTGGCCAGCATTAAAGGGCCAACCTGCCATTTGCATGCCAAAAAATAAGGTATAGAATAATATACAGTCTAACTTCCCACTGAAAGTAGGAACTGAAAACTGACTTTTCATGTACCAATAATAAAACATTAGATTTAGAGTAAATTTTTTGGCAGGTTGTCAAGTACTACGCCTGTACATGTACATGTACATGTACACTGTAGATATGACTGTACTTGTATGCATGTAGTACAGTATCCTTTATAAATACAATGCCTACCTTGTTACAGTTGGATAATTAACAATTTTGCATATACATTTAGAAGTGAGGTTGTATTTTTCTATCTGTGTTTTGATTTATTTTTATATACTGTATTGAACTCATAAAAGTCAGTTTGGTGTACTTCGACGTTCACTACACTGTACATCAATGATATCTGCTCAGTATTTTTCTAAAGTCTAAAATCATCTGAACTTGACTCATTAGTTCTACTAAAAGCACATTGCACATTTACAAATGTACAGGTACATGTGACTCACTTCAGGCATTCATTCATATTGTATTTGATTTGTGGTTTTGAACTTATTTACATGTGCCTTCTCTAACAAAGCAATATATTTCTTTATCCATAGACATAAACTGCACTCATACAAATCCCACCAAAAAAAAATGGCTTCTCAAATTAATTTCTGTCTACACTTCAGTAGTCTGTAGCTCACTCTAGAGATCCATTCTCATAAATGTGATCCACTGAAGATTAAATGTGATCGCCTGGCGAAAGATTAGAAGGGATAGCCTAATCTCTGGATTCTCAAATGAATTAATTCCAGGCCTACTCATACTAAATATACATGTATCACAGGAAAATTGATCAGGGAACACAGAGTTACAAAAGCCAATAGTCTATGTGTCTATTGGGGTCATACATTCATGAGTACCGGTATATTTCCAAAAGAGTATTAATAAATCACATAAAACATGATCATTTTGGGGTAATCTCTTACATGTAGTCTTTCTTGAGACTTGGTGAAGTGTTTTGAAAGTTGGTGATTCTACATGTATACTGTAGATTTTTGGTTCCAAAGGATTCATATGAGAAACGTGAGGGATTTGAACAAACGACCAGAATTAAACAAGGCATTGCGTCTCTCTGCTATATGTACATGTACATGTACATGTACATGTGTATGTTTATGTTAATCACTTTAAACGATTACTGGCAGTTACAAAATAGTAAATTGAAGTGAGAAAAAAAAAATTAAAGCATGTGTACATGTAATGTATATGTAAATGCAAGTTTCTCACATTGTCTTCATTTGAACTTTGCCATTTTCTCAGAAAAATAATAATTTTACCTGTGCATTTGATATATTATCCCTTTAAAGTGTACAGTGTACATGGTTACCCTATCCAACTTTTTGTTTTTTTAATAATAAAAAGAATTAAAAGAGAAGGAATTCTTATCATTATTATCATTATCATGATTCATCATTGTACAAAAATGTAGGCCACAGTATTTCACAAGAAATAATTTTGTGTACAAAATGTGATTACAGTTGCATTACAGACAACATGGAGTTCCTTAAAACCCCAAATAACAAGGACTTACAAACCACATGTATGGGACTACAATTACATCTATAGCATGGGCTCAGTTCTGCCTAGCTCTTTCACTTATTTGAACATTAAGACACTATGAATTATCAGGTCAAGATCTAGTAAAAAAATATCTCTAAAATATGGTATGTACAAATTAAAAACACCTTTACAGCTTTCCAGAGAACTAATCAGAGCTTGATCAAGATTACTTGCCATGCTTAAACTACTTTTAAAACACAATTTGAAGAAGAAAAAAAAAATCAATCATTATTTTTTTTAAACTAATATGCTATTCTTCATCTTTTCAAATTACTGTTGGAAATAAGTATTTAAGTACAGTTGTCAGATTTGCATTCCAAACTATATTTGAGATTGTTCCTCTGCAGGGTGCTATCACCATTGGAACTCCAAATCAAATTCCTTGTATTAAACACACAGTTGTGTGAATTTTAGAGACCACTTTCCTCATCTTCCTCTTATCACACTAAGCAAATAAGATTAAAGGTGTGGTTCTTTTTATAACCAAATTTAGCTTCTTTTTCAGTGTGCAAGCCCCGGAAAGCTAAGGGTATCACAAAATCCAGTAATATTCTCAAATGTTTAACTTTAGCATGTAAAGCATA
Organism: Hemicentrotus pulcherrimus; assembly: GCA_003118195.1. Lineage (NCBI taxonomy): Eukaryota > Metazoa > Echinodermata > Echinoidea > Camarodonta > Strongylocentrotidae > Hemicentrotus > Hemicentrotus pulcherrimus. The sequence continues at coordinate 52,186 of BEXV01001425.1, forward strand.
CAGGTACAGTTTGTACATACATGTATGTAAGTTCTCACAGGCTCTCAATTTTAGTGCAAATATTGCATTTTTGATGCATACATGTAATTGCTGTTTTCTATTTGATATTGACATCACCTACCCTTAATTGGCATCCGTTTGCCTACATGTACATGTACTTTTTCAGTGTATGTGAAGAGTGATGTAAACAACCTACAGTGTATTTCTACGTCTCTTTCCATACACATGGAACAGCATTAACAATTTTAATAAAGGTATGCACTTACATGTGTACCTCCCGATCCAAATTAGCCCCAAAATTCCACAATTGTGCAAAGCAAAAATTTGTTTCTTTAAAGTATATATTCATTGATTTTAAAAACTAACTTTATTATTGCAAAGTTGAAACTTTGATTCGACAAGGTTATCAAAATTCAATGCTTGAACACATTTGAAGTAATGATTATTATAAATTACAAAACACTTAAATACAGCCCCGGCATACATGTAGCACCTGAAGAGCTCTCTGAATGCTGCTGAGATGTGTGAGATCACGGTATGGACATGACTTGCACAAGCAGACGATGTCCCATGACATCTCACACATTTTCATTGACTGTGTTTTCATCTTCTCTAGAGTTCCTTTTCTTACTTCACTACCGTCAGGCTAAATGTATAATTTATTTCCTCACTCTAAACCTCGCACATGGTTTTATTTTGATGACAAATGCAACGATGTAAAAATAAAGGATCCTGTCGCTTGTAAACAAAATAAGACGCCATTGTATATTCAGCTGCACACAGGGGCATGTCCAGCATTTCAAGAGGGAACAAATGCCGTCCTTAATATCATTCCGGGGGGTTTTCAATTTGAAAGTCTGGTTTCTTTGATTGTTCATTAACCCTTCTCCTGTGTATTTACAAGCAAAAGATTTTAGTTATGAGAATCGGGTCATATCCCCTTTTGAATGGTTTGACATCCCTTATACACTAAACTCATTATAATTTGAGAAATAATAGCTTGCAATTATGTTCATTCTCTAGACCTATGGGATGTCGTTTGCTTGGGCAGTGGTGGTCCATATACATGTACAGTAGTGACGTCATTCAAACACCGTTAGTTTTCCAGATAATTTCTCGTATATCCCAGCTGCTATGGAGGTGGATGTATTTGTATTTTTATAAATCACCCGATATGTAGTTGACCTAAAACTTGTACTATGGCCATTTGTTAGTTTACCAATTTCTAGTGATACATAAGTTGACATAGATCTAGATCTATTTGTGATCTTCTTTGAATTTCACCTTTAAAGGGTTTAAAAAGTCACCAGCTACATGTACAAAAACACTGTACTTTGCTCACATTCAGCAAGATGCTGTGCAAGAGAAATATGGCCATTAAATTTCACATGATTAAAGAGTTTGCCCAGTCGCATCTCGAGAATGTGAAACATTGAATGCGACCTGGGCCGGGCCCGAGGCTGAGGCTGAGCTGATATCGAGCCTCGACCTCGGGCCGCACTCCGATTTGAGATGGTCAACAAAATGTCAAAGTAACTAATTCAACTGCAATGCAAAGGCAGTACTCTTGACACCTGATTTTTACTGTAGATTCATCAATAGACTTAGCAGTTTACCATCAACATAACGAACATCTGAGAGTGAGACACTGCCCGCGTCTCCTTCACATCACATGCAGTCCACCAACCCCTCCCCTCGCCCAGGCGAATCCCCGCCAGACAACCCCGGAAGTCAACAGGTTTTTGCTGGGTTCACGGGTTCCCATGTCGGACATGAAAATTCGGGATTTAATTCATCATCAAAACACAACAACATTTAACCAGTATCGGAACATGTCTTGAAAAATACATACCCATCTTGATCAGCTATGCTAATATTACATCCAGTGCGAAGAAGTATAATTTAACTCACAAATTATCCGCAGAAATGTTGTTATTTAGCCTGAATTAATTATGCACATTATAATTCTGCTCAGATTGTCAATAAGACAAATAAGTTTTGTATAAAAAATTATCTTTTGCATCTAAATACTACTTTAAAAATATTAAAATTTTATTTATAAATAAAAAATTGTGACAATTATTACTTGATTAGTCAGATTATTTATAATATAGAATTACACATTGGCAAATTGGCAAATACTTTAGTCTAGCTTCAAGACAATAAAACAAAGTAAGTTCTGTGCTGAGTCGCGATCGACCATTTATTTTTCGACCACTTTATAAGGATCTGATCTGGAGTTGATTATGTGCTTCTTTTATGTATTTATAAGTTTTGACAAGAAGTAAGTTCAAACAAAATAATAAACTACTACAAAAGAAAATGCCTGGACATTTTGATAAGATGATGGCATGGGGGGGGGGGGGGGGGG